>JXXB01031681.1:0-10465 GCA_000956275.1 Anopheles koliensis | reverse complement strand
GGAGGCTGTAGTGTCTGCTTGAAAATCTAATCAGCTGAAAGGCGGGTTCAAAGGGTGTGCTAAACGAGCGAGGTTGAGTTTGCACGATCTTGAACGATTTTTTATTTCATTAATTGATTTGTCGTTGTTGCTGTGTTGATGTTATTCTTGCAAACTCCACTTACGACTGTGCAGATTGGATAGCTTTTGATTATTTTCAACCATCAGATCATCATTCTCTGTACCGCTGAGCATCGCCTCTTCGGTCGCGTTTAGCATAACGAAACCGAGCGATAATAGCACACAGCAAAATCGCTTACGATCGATCGTTGAGACGTTTGTGTTCAACTGGTGGTTTTTTGTTCATGCAACGAAAGACTTGTTACTTTCCAAACCGAACCGAGGCACACACAGGAAAAGCAAGGATAGGAAACGCCGGAGAGAGGGGGTTGTGCTGTGGTTTTGAAGTACTTGTCATAAGCATCATTTATCTTCACCGAGAGAGGCCGACGCGGTGGACGACGATGGTGGCGGGATTTGAAAAATTGCACTCCATGCGTTCGAAAGAGTCGTCCGTCCGTCTCATCAACCCCGTTGGTCGACATAATTTCCGGCGAGATACGTTGCCAATGTGCCAATTTGAAATTTAGTGCCACTTTAATGTCGGTCAGCAGGGGCAACGCGGAGAAGGGTGGTGTTTGATTGATTGATTTAGCCGGAGCCTACTCTCCGCTGGCATTGCGAAAGTGTTGTAGGAAGTCAGGTGAATACCACCGTGCCCGAAGTGTTGACTTAAGGGTCGCGATATCGACGAAGCCATCCAACAGCGTGCAGCGAAAAACTTTCCTCCATGCACACCAACACATATCCGTGAGCTTTGAAGTTTTCGGGTGGAAAGAAACGTTCATCTAATTACACGACCAATTACTACGCCGGTTCGGTTTCAGCGATCCGTTCGCATGCTGCCTCAGGACTCGCTGGCTCGCCGTATTCCTATCCCGATTACGAATAATTCTAGGCGAAAGAAAATTCACCGAAACAAGCTTATCACGTCAATATGCTAACGATCGAGCACCGTCGCGCGGACACCGATTTCGCACCGTTGATCTCGGTGTCCGCCTGCGAGGAAGGAACCTGGACGAAAGTTTCCGATTTCGAAAGATTAATTTTCAACTTCGGAACGATTTAATTAATTTTTATCTCCGAGCTACTACCACTCCTGGGAGCGCAACTCGCACAGGAGCGGAAAAGATGACGATTTCCGCTAACGCCGCCGTTGTGTGTCGAATGTGCTGAAGGATAGAATCGAAGACGCGAAACGGCTAGAAAATGGTAGATCTGGCAGGACCAACCGGTCAAGCAAAATGCTTGAGGATAAAATGCAAAAACCCAACTTCTCGAGCGGAAAGCGGCCGAGCCGAGCGAACTTCGTCGGAATCGTCCAAAGCGTTAGCCTGCAAGAGATGCGCGGCTAAGTTGGTGGCGAGGCGAGATGGGAAATATATTTTCCATCCCAGTTTAATAACACTTCAGGCGATGGGAAGTTCGATGCAAAAACATCCGCGATAAAATAAGACACAACGGTGGTGTCCATGTTTCAATCAAGTTGGTTTGAAATATTTCCCGAAACTGTGTTTCCCCTATTCCGTGTTACCCGTGTCTCTGACGAATTGGAAGCAGTTTTCTGCAGGACGGATGCTAATTTTTCCACGAATGAATGTACCATTAGATCGATTGAAAGCAGATTCGTTCTTTTTAGCGTTCTGCGATAAACTTTAGCGAAAGTTCTATTTTTCATTCGGATCTCTTGAGTGCGGTTGTACGATACGAAACAAAAAGCGTTATTTATAAGCGTGTCTGATTAACTCTGGGGAGCGAAAGATGTATTGTGTGTTTAATGCACGTTAAAGCTTCGATTGTTGAGCATCATGTTCGGTTATATGCACAAACCGAGCCTGCCCGAGCGGTGTGTGTATCAAATGCACATTATATCGTTTGCAATTACCCTGTTCGTTTCATTATTTTCACTTTTAAGGGTGTGAATTAGTTTTGCTCGCTGCTGAGGAAGAAATGAAAATCATAACCATGGTAAACGCATCTTTATTCGAATTCGTTTAACTAAGCCTTCCTCGGGCTGCGGCGAAAGGGAAACCAAACCGAATTCGAAGCGTTCGGTCATGGAAATCAAAGCATCATAAGCGCGCGCAAAAACCAAAAAAAAAACGCCCGGATCTGCATGGCTGAACGTTTTTCAGTGGAACGAAATGGCTAGACGCTTATTGCCACGATTCGTAGCGTGGGTCTGTTGGGCCTGAAGCCTCTTACACCGTCGACTACAAATCGTGCGTCCGATTATCGATGCTCTTCGTTGTGATTTACATGAAGTGAAGAGGTAAATCCAAGCAAATTTCATATAAATACATCAGCCAGCTTTCTGTACATCGGTTTTTTATGCATTTTTTCTTGCTATGTGAAGCTAGTGGTAGTGATTTTTGCTAGAGCAAAGACTCATCCGATCGATACTCTTGCCGCTCCGCCGCCGAAGAGCCGGCACTAATCCAATCCACACGTTTCGTTCGTTCAGTACCCTTGCCCGATGTTACTTGATTGATTTTCAAGAATCTCAGGATGCTGGTGGTGCGCGCGTTTGTTGAGATTGGGTGAAATATTAATTGCTGTAAAATTCCATTCACACAAGAGTGGCATTGACAGGCAATCGCGGAGAAAATGAAAGTCTTAGCTACGCTACGCTGGAATTGGAAGCTGAACGAACGCGAACGGATTCAGTGGATAAAGTGGGTATGGGATTAGTGTGAGAAATTGACGAAAGCCGGCTGTTAGTGGTGAATGCGAACGCTAAATAGCTTCACCTGATGCATTGTGGCAGCAAGCAAGTACCGAATCAATCGTGGTAACGAGTTACTTTATAAATTGCTTATTTAAAATTACTCAATTCGGGCGTTTATGTCGTATTGTGCCGAGCTAATCAGGAAATGGGTTATACAGCAGAAGCGACATGCGCCTGTTCTCGAATCAATACCTCGGAGCTGTTATGATGAAGATGGAACTCGTGTTTTGACAAACGTATATGCACACATTCCGTCACGATGCGAAAAACTCAGCAGACAAGAAGCGCTTGTCATACCAAGAAAATATTTCATCGGAAGTCACACATTTGCGGATGGCAAATTTTGCTGATATTTTTCCTGCACCGTCATTAGCGAATTAGGTTTGATTTGTAAGAAAGGGGGATCGGGATGCTGGACGGAGAAGGTGTGAGGTACCACCGGGGTTATGTGTTTGCTTGCGGAGCTCGTGAATTGTACGCTCGTCTGAGATTGGTTGACGACGCCCGTGGGACTCGTTCGTCGTTCAGATCGGATACCTTCCTTACTTCTCCCCACAGCGCCACCCCAGTGCCCGACTGAGAAACGGGAAACCGATTCCGAAGAATGGAATAAAAGAGTCTTATAAACAATGCAGCATAATGTAATTATGTTTGATAACGATCACACGATTCTTAACTGTTTCATACGCTATGAATTACCGTGCACGTGGAGGACGCGAACGCGTGAATAGCACCAAGCGGGACAAGCCGTGAAAAGAGTACGAGAGTTTAGAGAAAAATAGATCCGGACAACAAAAGCAACCCATGGCAAAGCATGGCCAAGAAGCAACCTGCCAAGCAAAGCCAAGCCGTACGTTGGTCTCCCTACAATGGTTGCGGCTAGTTGCCGGTGTGAGGAAGATGAATCGTACATACAAAGCACAACGGCGGTGTCGGTGTTCTGCGCTGCCACCGCTTCGAGATCACGCGTAGTCGTGCTGCGTGAGACATACGCATGTTGGAAAAATCGTGGGTGAAAAGTCACCGATCGACGAGCGTGGCGCTGCTGTGTGGCCGACATATGGTTTTGATAACAATGGTAGTACCAGCGGCGGTAACCACCTGTCCGTCCGCGTCCATCCAACCGGCAGCTCTCTTAAGCGCTTGTGTACACAATAGCGCGCAAGGTGTCGCGCCTGCATTGTAGCGTTTCGGGGCCGCGTAGATCGTGTGTGTGTGTGTGTGTTGTGATGAAATTTAATTGTCTTGTTACAAACAAAGCTGCTGTGGGAGCCGGTGCTGCTACTAGAGGCGCCCCCGGGTTGATGGGAAAGGCATCGTGAAGGTTTTCACAAGTTCTGAGCATGCGCTACCGTTAGTTTAATTTACTTTTAAATAATGTCGTCGTTGAAGGGAAGGACCAATAAAACCATCGATCGATGTTTGCAAGAAACTGGAAACCAAATTTTGCAAACAAAGTGTTTGTTGAGAGAATTTTATTGGTTGTTTGTCCATTGCTCTCTTTTTACCTTGAGAGTGAAGCTGTTTTCTGTAAACATGCCCACAAATGGGATCGAAAACATTTGCGTTCCCCGTGCCGATGTTTATCTTTCTGCGCCGGTTTAAAACGTGTGTGAAACGATCATCGCGGTGTGACATTCACCGTTGTTGATAAAAAAAGAAATTCCATACCCGCCATATCATCATGTGCAACTCGTTGGAGGAAAACTGGCTTGAAGGGAGTGCGCAAAAATCAAACAATCTGCCTACTATGATCAATGTTTAGCAAGTAGCTTAAAATGTTTACCCCTCTGTCTGGAAGCCCATACGTTGCCTGCTTCGTTGGAGAGTGCGCTGTTGCATTATTCGTTTACGCTTGCCATCGCTAATGTTTGCTGGTGTTTATTTTTCTATTTCACAGTTTTGCTGCTGATCGGGCTGGCGGTAGCGAACAAAACGATGGACACACGAGAAGGCGAAGATGTGACGCTCAAGTGTCGCTTCAACGAACACTACTCCGACCGGGAATACTCGTACTATTGGGCACAGCAATCCCCAAACAAGTACGACAACGTTGCGATCAAAGGAGACACCTTCAACTCGAACTACAAGTAAGTATCTTCCTAACTCAATATGGTGGTTTTCAGTTTGTGAGTGCTTGACTGATGTATCTGTGTTCGTTTTTTTTCCATCGTTCAGAATTGACTACCGACCCAACCAGGGCATCTACGATCTGCAGATCTTCAACGTATCGTACGCACGCGATAATGGGCGCTTCGAGTGTCGCATTAAGCAGATCGGGAGTGATAACGCGATCTACGAGGATTACTACAACCTAACGGTGCTGACGCCACCCCAGCCGCCGCTAATATTCCCCGGAAGCGAGACGACTGCCACGGAGGATAAAAAACAGGAACTCACCTGTAGCAGTGTGGGTGGCTCACCGGATCCTACCATTTCGTAAGTACCGAACTTTTCTCGTGACCGCGTTGGCGGCGGATGTACCGAGCGTGTCGCTAATGATGATGAATGTTCTTCTCTTCTCGATCGGTTCTCGATCGTGTAGATGGTACCGCGAAGGAAGCACAACACCCCTGGCGGCCAATCTGATCTACGGTGGATCGCGTGACATGCAGACGACCAGCACGCTGACCATTATCCCACGCCGGGAGGATGACGGTGCGAAGTTTACGTGCGTCGTATGGAACCGAGCATTGCCGGAGAGTCAGCGACTGGAAACGGTTACGACACTATCGGTGAACTGTAAGTACTGAGCCAGTTTGTTATAAATTTAGTATAAAATGTGCCTTTTCGGAACCCGATTTTGTGGGGACGACGTGTTGATCGTTCGTCGCTTCCTGTCATTAAGCTACAAACGTGCACACACACACACACATAGACTACCTCAACACCGTTTGATTGGTCTGATCGGACCGAGATGATCGGTGGAGTTTACGCATTGGGGTAGGTAATCGAACACTTCCAGGAAGTTGAACATTAGTCAGTCACACATTCACGAGCCTCTTGCAATCTGGCAACAGAGGTGAGATGATTTAGTTTTACCTTGAGACGACGGGGAAATACCCGTGATCTCCGCCACAGCGCATTCCTCGCGATGTACGCAAATCACAGCTTCATTTCTGTTGACCTCATTCCGGCCACCGCAGCCGGAGATTGCAAATTATGATTCATTCTTCACCTGAGACGACCTCTCAACTGCAGCCGTCCGTGACAGGATTTCATTTTCGCTCGCAGAATTGTTGGTCGTGAGTTCGCTCTTGGATGGATGGTGGGGATGCCGAGAAGAATGAGGCTCGGTCTTTAAGCGGGCAGGCAAATGGGCGAAGAGCGGGAAGAGTCTGTTCCCTTTTTTGTGTGTGTTTGAAGTGTGGCACGTAAAATATTAATCAGACAGATCCGTGCGCCACCGTTTGCGCGCGTGTGTTCCGGTGTGTATCAAGGCGCAGCCGAGGCTTTCCGGCTGAGTGGTAAACTTTCATTTTTTTCGTGGATGTATGTGTGCGTCCGCTGTGTTTCCTGCAAACCCCGTTCCGTATGGCGTTTGATGGTTCGTTGGATTCTGCTTTCATTTCTTTTCGCACTCACTTCTCTGTCGCGCGGCAGCTCGCGCTACGCGTGCGTCTTTCGACGAGCTGCTGTTGCCGTCTTTTCGAGATCCATTGGATTGTGTTCCGGGAAGTGATTTAAATATGGCATCGAGGAGAGCGAGCGATTCGCAACTCTCCTCGTTTCGCAAGGAAGATGTGATTTGGGTACAAAAAATGCTGTTCCGATTTCGGATGGAGAAGGCAACACCAGTCGAAGTGTGGCTCCCTGTTGTCGTCCCATTGTCCGCCCATCCGTCGGCTGTCACTCTGTGAAAGAGAAGAATATTCATGTGGTCGCTGTTTTGGATCGGGAGTTGTCTTGCCATGTGTCCTGCTTAAGGTTCCGCGTTTTGATTATTATTTTGATTTGCTTCTGTTTAAGTCCTCGCTCTTTTGTTTTTTTTTTGGTCGTGGGTGGCGCCTCGAGATGTTATCTCCTTGTTTCGCCAGATTTTCAATGCATTTTTGATGCGTTCCGGACGAACGACGAACAACAGACACAGACATGCCAGGTATGGATTTGATGGGAAGGATGAGAACGGCTCGTTTTGGATGCCGAGTACGATCCTCTGCTGCTGCTGTTGTGTCCTGGATGTTGTTTGGTACGGAACAGCACTACGCCAGTTTGTGGTTCGATACTCCTTTTCTTTACGGAACCAACTGTCAGTGCGAAAGCTGATGTGCTGATTTATTTCGCTACAGTTGCTATGGTAAAAGGAGGTGAACATAGCCTTCCACGATCTTGCTGTTTGTGTCAGTAGAACGTAGGATAATATTCATTCTTTCCCCACCGCCATACCCGGGAGATGTGGGTGCCGAAAAAATGTTGGAATTTAATTTGCATCGAAACTTCTTTTTCCTTAAAAAGAAAACAAAAAAAAACAGGCGAATCGAGTTCGTTAATAGGGGATGCATATTATGACATTTAAAGGTACAGTGTGAATTCATGGAACAGAAATCATGAACAAGTACCAAAGTTTCATTATTAAACCGTTACTATTCTCTGGCGATTCCCATTCCGGTTTCCCTCAGGGATGAAGAGGTGATAGAAGTAGATAGATATTTCTTGGGTCGGCCTTTGTCATCCGTGTCGTTTGCAAATCAGCGGAATCAGCTTGGGGTTGCCGGTGGTTTGCAACGAATGAAGCAAAGTCACAACATGGTCAGCCGAAAGGCAAACATAGGGTGGGTATGCGGAAAATGGTACCACACCCTCACGCTGAGTTGGGCGGCCAACGGTTTCGCCTAGATTCTCGGTCTCGGTCCAGGCTCACTGACCGCTCTTAATAACCGAATCAAGTCGTAGTGGCTATGCCTGCGGGAAGAGAAGAAGGGGTGCAGGGGAAGGGCATTGTGGCGGTGAAGAAAAAAGTTAATGGGCATCATTAGCGCCATAGCGCTCACTGCTGTCACAAGCGAGGCTATGGCATGGCGGAAGGTGGTTTGTAGGGGGCGTGCAGGAATGAAGAAGCCGGTGGCTTAGCAGTGCAAGAACAACGAGGACAACTCCTGGCTTGCTAGGTGGCAGTGAAATTTTGTTTTCCGTTAATTAGCCTCCAAGTTCTTCATTTGCGCCCTCCACCCAGCCGAGGGGAGGGAACCGGTGGGCCGGTTGTTGTTGTTTTACTCGCCATTCTACGAGTCCCCGGGATGTATATTTTTTCTCATTTCACTTTTCTACGCTTTGGCATGGGCGCAATATTTTTTGTGGTGTCGCTTTTACTGTGCCTGCCCTGTCCGCGTGCTCATTTGAACATGCTTTTTGTTTCGTTTCGTGAACTTTTGCTAGCGTTGCGTTCTTCGGTGTTTTGTTGCGAAAACTGAAATTACGATTGGTGCGTTTGTTTGGATTTGCTTTCCGGACTGGCGGGATTCGGTGCAGCTGGGGTAGAATCTCAAGGGCACGGACGTTTTCTTTTGGCGCAGCTCACGTAGCGCACTGTCCGGTTTGCCGAGCCGGGTTCGGTTGTTCTTAAAATACTCTTTTTCCGTTGGTTTGATTTGCACCTTTTTTCTCTTTTCGTAAACGACTACGGGCGGGGAAGCGAATGCTAATTATTTTTCATCTGATTTAATGCTCGTTTGTGGTGTGCCGACCCTCGTTACCGGCGGTGGCCCAGTTTCGAAATCAGATTTTATCGGCATCTTCCCCGTGTCCGTGAAATGTCAACCCTTGACGGTTTCGAATTACGAGCGAACCGGAGAGGATGTTTTTATTTGATTAATTAGAGTGTACGGTGTGTAGAACGATGCTGTTGTTTACAGTTACCTCCATGAGAGATGATGTTTTTGTCATCGAATTGATTATGATAAAGGTAAGCGTTTTCCACGCGCAAACAACGTCGTCAACGACGACGGGCTCATTTGTTGCAGAGTTTGCTTAAGCACTCTAGCGAGAGAGCAATTTACGGTCGGTGAGCAAAAAGTCTTGAACTATTTCGGTACCCGATCAAATAAATGGATATTGTTGTGAAGTGCACCGCTTCGGTGCTGCTGACAGGAACGTAAATAGTTTCCTAGTTTACAGAATGACACAATATATTAAAAAGTTGCTATTGGTACCCCGGACGCCCGGGTTGGCATGTTCTTGCGCCCATTTGCGATACGATACGAGTGCTCTCTCAGACGAATGTTTAATGTATTTAAATAAATTACCCAGCCATGAGTGCCGGAATTTTCGTAATTTGGAAAGTTTGTCAATTTTGTACGTTGTTGTTGTGCGATGGCGTCGTGTGCTGCACGCCGTCGTCGTTGTTGTCCTCGTTGCGCATCGGTTTGGAGCGGCTCGATGCGTTGCCATCGAGATGCAGTGGTTCATGTCTTGAGCTAAAGAAGATACAAAACGTTTAAAGAACGGTGCAGCGGTGCAGCATGATCGCTTTGGCACGGGGGTCCTGGGTGTCACTTCTTACGGATTTCCTTCCGACCACTGTTAAGGAATGCCACTGGAAGCCAAAGATGGGCAGACGAGAAGTCTTCAGATGTTGCAACTTCTTCTCTGAAGTATTCGAATGGAACGAACCGTAGTTTGTTTCAAATCCAGTGCGAGTGCACCCAAAGACCGGGGAGAGACACATAAGCAGCAATGAGTTGTTGAATCGGATCCGGTCTAAGCACTGCGATCGAAATGGCAAAGATTCTAGGCAACATTCCGGAGTGCGAATCTCCGTTGCTGTTGGTTATTATTGAATGCAGAAATAGTTTTATGCATCTGTTCGAAACACCCACTCCCCCGTTTGGCGAAGTGAAAACATTCAAACCTGCCATCAGAAGTGGTGAGCTTATCCGTCGTCGCGAGCACGTTATCAGGTTGCTCGTTATTGTTTCAATCGCATTCACTTTCGTTGTTGCTGGCTGGGTGTGTCGGCATCTCCAGCAGTGTGTGTACACCACACACTCACACACTGTCGGCAGACTGCACCATGTAAGTTTTCCCCTCGGCAACGGTGGTGCTGGGTGGTGATGAATGAGACCCCATTTTTCTACTTCTCACACAATCTCACATCCAGCCGTGGGTGTTCAACGTGCACAGAGCGTAGAAAAAGGTGATGTGTTTCGTTTCTGCATCTGCCGGCAATATGTACACACCCTCGGTGGTGGGACAATTAGTGGTCGTAAAACTGATTAGTTAAGCTTGTTTAATTTGGACCTCTCACTTTTTCGCTCTCGCACCGTACCGGGTACAGTCAGGCGACGGTAAGAAAAGCTCCTATTTTTAGGGTTAAGCACTGGAAAATACATTTTTAGGGTTGAGCAACAAGGTACCGAGGTCGGGGGCGACAGCCGTTCGTGATGAAACGAAATCAGTGATAAGAGTAAATTGAGAGTAAGTTGTTGGAACGCCGTCGGACTCGGTTACGCATGCGGTGGTGTAAGGGCCGCATTCGGTTGGTAAAAGAATGAGCCTAAAGATTAAGATACCCTACCGTACTCTCATTGCTCCTTCCGTGACCATTTTGACGACCATATCTTCGGAGTCCTAATTGCGGAATGGAGACTTATACACCCACACAATGCCACACGATGGTCGTAGTGGTGGTGGTGGTGGTGG
>JXXB01031664.1:0-11743 GCA_000956275.1 Anopheles koliensis | reverse complement strand
GTTTTCCTGGGTTTGAAAGGCGATGAGGCCACCGATACGGCCTTGTCACTTTGTGTTGCTTTCGATCTGATCAATTGGGAACGCGAGGTTCAACATAGTTCTGATTTTTTATTTTTATATTCATTCTTTTATTAGACCAAGCAAATTCCCCGGAAAACAGAAGCCCTCTAAAAACAAAAACCCCGCTTTATAGATCGCCTCCGTTTGTGAGCGCAGTTACTAAGTGTCCCGAAGCGCAATATGACGGTATGACGAAGGTTCTGTCAAACTTCCTGCCCCGAAGCCATCATTTATACCCGAAGTTCCGATGGTACGCGAAGTAACTTCCACCAACCACCGGGCGCCTCCATCGTGGCAGCAGGGCGTGGAGAACGAATCAGACCGTCCCCATTTCCTGTCTTCCGTAACCGAGCGCACGGGAAACTGCCCGCCAACATGCAACGCCTAATTTTACTGCCAACCGTAATGCGATAAATAAATTATTCGCGTCGTTGGAAAATCTCCCAGCAACGATGGCGCGATGGAGACGCCCGGTGGTTCTTGCGCTCGGTGAAGGGACAATGATCTATTTTTTCGTTCCATATCGGTCGGCCGCGTGCTGTGCGCACCAGTTCGCATTGCATGAAGCAGGTGAGACGGTGAAGGAGGACCGCTCATTCGTCTTTATCCGTCGGATGCATAGCCCCGGCGAGTGGCGGTACTTTACAGTCCAAACAAAACCTGTGCGGTTCGGTACGGTGCGTAGATCATTTTTGTTTATTGCTCGCTGGCAGCAATGGTAAACAAAGCGTGGAGATGACGACGCGGAACTCGAACCAGACCGGGCTTTTAATCATGCAATCGACAAGTGGCCAAACCGGCTCGTAGCAGCGGCACGCTTTGTTGCTACGGGCACAATCCTTTCCCCATCGTCGGCAAGCGAACCGAGAGCGCTACGGAGCGCACACGTACCGAGCAACAAAAACCAACACCCGAGTGTTGGAGCGCTACGTCAACAAACAAGCGACACCGCGGGATCTTCCGTTGCCGTCATGTCGTTTGCGCCGGCTAGAACGAAGGAAACGAGAGCGAGCGGAGGGAGAAAGGGAGGGAGGAATAAAATGGCAAACAACGGATGACAGAATAAATAATCGCAACGAACTAAATTCAGGGTAAACACGCAGTTCAAACCCTCCCTCGGTAGAAGACGCACCGACCGAGTACAAGCCGTGCTGCCCGCGGGTGGGAAGCGGTTTGAGGTTTGAGGCTGTTTGATATGGAAGGGGTGAGGGAGGGTGGTGAGAAGATGTTCAAGGGTTGGTTTGTGAAAAGCAAGCACTTGTGCGCTCGCTGTGCACAATAGCCGCAGCCCGGCTGGCGGAATGTCGATGAAAAGGATGGTTCGGTTGTGTTGTGTGTTCCTCTCACTAAATCATGGTAAGGGTCGGCCTGAACCGACCGGCCCGGGAAAGAACAAAGCACACGCCAGAAAGTAGAAAAAAAATAAAACAAACTGCTGCATGACCGGAAGGTTAAAGGAGCAGAGCTCAAACAACAAATTGTAGTGATAGCAAACTCGAATCAGGCACACCGGCGCGCCCCGTAACTGTCGTGATGAAATGTAATGGAAAATAAATTTCTCCTCTCGTTCGCGTTTCGATCGGAAACATTCTCCCATCTTCACCACATCGAACCCCATCAGGATCGGATCTAATGAATTGCTCTGCCCGGATGCGGATGCAGTCGTCGTTATCCGCGTACCCTCCCGACAGCGGCCGGTACCGGCTGGGATTAAATAAAATAAACTTACTTTAACTTCAAAGTTCAACCATGTCTGGCGTCAAACGAGCGAATCGTACGCGGCGCCAACCCAATTCACCAAAACCCGCCCCCAAACTAGTTCGTGCTTCTTGTTGATTTTTGTGTTGACAGTGTTTGCGCCGAAGTGGTTTTGAGGAAACTCATCCGTCGAAAACGACGACGATGATGATGGAACTAAAACAATCCACCACCACCACCACCAGCACGGCTCGTACCGTCCTTCGGCCGAACGCCCGTGGAAAGTGGAAAGTAAATACGAGCAAAACTAGCTCCACAGTATGTTTCCAAGCAGAACACCCCTAAAAAAGCGCAAAAAAGACATCGCGACTCGCGGGCCGAGTGTTCATCAAACCCGGAAGTGCGCTTATTATTGTTTGTTTACTACCTTTACACAAAGTTATTGCGAAAGTTTTTGCAATACCGTCGGTTTTGGGTTTTGCTTCGCTTTTTTCGTTTTGTTTTTGTTACGCTTTCTTTGCGACCGGGCGTTTGATGGCAGTTCCGGTAGTGGACTGATTGCAGCGAAGTGGTGCTCGGGAAGGAACGTTGGACGCAGCGGAGTGCGGCGATGAGGTTGGTTTGTTTTTTTTGTTTTTGTTGATTTTAAGTCCAGTTTACGATACGGCGCGGAGAAATGTAATAAACTCGATAAACTTTGCATTTTTGCTTTCGCAGCAATGCGGGCGGGCGGGTGAAGGAGGATTTAGTTGGTAGATCGAGTTTGAGGTGGGTTGAAGTGGTGAATTTACTCTGCAAGAGGACGCAGAGTCGTCCGTATCGATAGGAATTGAGAAAACGGTGGTTTGTATTTCAAATGTGAAGTTTGCCGATTTTTTGTCGTGTATTTTTGAGGGTAAATTAAAATTAGAACGAACATTTTGAAATTAAACTTTATTTTGGTACTTTCGTAAACAAATTAAATTAAAAAGCGAATTTCGATACATAATAAATCAAAGAATATGGAAATCTCTTTGACGTAAGTTTTAAAGTGAAGGCGTTTCCGAAAGAATTTTTCTGTATTTTGTTGGATTTAAATTTGATATAATGAATAAAAATCAATGTACTCCACTTAAATCAAAAATACATTTGAATCATTTAAGAAAATGTTAATCCGTTTGAACAAAGATTTTCAAAATAAATGATTCTATAAAAATAAAATAAAGATGATAATAAACCCTCAGAATCATAAAATAAAAACCAAAAAATGCTGAAAGTAATAAAAACTTTTCTCAATTTATCTTGCAAATAAAAAAAGCACACGCTGTAGCAAAACAAGACAAACTATGCAATAAACTATGAACAACTTTCTCATACGAGCATTTGATTCCGAAATCGAACCTCGACCAGAACTCACGAATCCGGTACGTTTGAATACTCCATGATTACTGTCCCATTTGAAGGCAAAGATGACTCGCAAAAACAAAACCCTCATCAAGCCGTTCGATTCCGATTGTTCGACAGAACTCCAATCCTTCAAACTTACGGAACGAAACCCCATCGGATGCGATAAGAATCTACTTATCCCGTGCATTGACGCGTGCCGCAAAAAGAACACAAACATAAACGCTACAAACGCCGGCAAACTCGTTCCCACCGATCCAATCCCGTTCGGATATAAATGTAAAAATTTGCGCTCACCCGAACAAAACAAAAAAAACAAGCAAACGACAGCAAACTATCTCTTCCGGTGAGGTTTTCTGCCGTATGCAAACGAACCACGGGAGGGTTTTTTTGTTTTTATATTCGTTTTATTCACTACCTTAGCTTCTGTTATTTCGTACTCAGCATTACGATCGGTTTTCTTTTCGGGTTTATTGGGGCGAACCCGCGCGAGTAGGGCAAAACTATAATAATCAATGCCGAAGTCTGTAGTGTTTTCCAAACCCAGCATCACAGCATAAAAGGAGTTTCCTTTTTTATCTCTACACATCGAACTTCTCGTTCGTTTGCTGTTATCAGTAGCGAATGGGGAACGAAACAGAAAAGTGGGACACAGTTTCATCCCGCCAGGAAACTAGTGCCGAATCGACTCTCCCCGCCCCGATGAGTTCGCTTGTTATCGAATCGAACAGCACCGAAGCGAGGGATTCGGACGAAAAGCAAAAGCCCGGAATCATCAAGTAATCGAATCGTATTCATTCTCCATTTCCCACCGGAATGGGTAACTTCCGGGTCGCGCTGGGAAAGGGGAGAGTGAGAGAGAGAAAAACTTTTCGTTCGGGAGTTGATTTCGGTATTTCCCGTTGACAAAGATCGTCCTGCGGGACGATCCTGGGTTGGTGCCGCTTCTCCCCGGTCGAGAAAGAGCACCGGGTCCGATATTCGATATCCGATGCATGCTCCGATGTCCTCGTGTTCGTCCAAGAACGTTGGTTTTCTCATGTTATTTTTTGTGTGATTTTTTTTATTTTTGGGTTTGAGTTCCATCCAATATTCGAATAGCGCAGACAGACAGGACAGGCTTAACAGGACGTTCCTGGGTCGGGCAGGTGGGTAAACAAGGGGGAAGAATCTCTCCCCCCGCCCTCTACACACTCACACACAGGCCCCTCGGGCACAACGGACCGAAAAATGGTAACAGCATTAAGCTGCTCGTAATAGTATCATCTTGAGAGCATTATTAAGCTCATGGAAAATTGCATTCTGCAGCACGCAATGCAAGCAACGTTGAGCCGAACGGGCCAACCCTTTGCACCGAAATGAACAAACACATTCGGTGCAAAGCAAAAACACACACACACACACACCCACTCGCTCGTTCGCCTGGTCGGAAAGATAGATCGGGCTTGGGTGGGAAGATAAAAATGATCCCAAATGGGACGGGCACCGGTTGACACTAGAACAAAGATATTGGACGTTCTGCCCTGTCGGAACGGTGCAGCTGTGCAGCCACGAGGCTCTCACACCGACCGACACCAAACCCAGAGGCACACGCCCGAAAGGCACACTTGATTGCAATATCATCATGCTTTCGCTCAATAGTCTCTGTCGTCGGTGTCGTCGTCGTTTTTCCGGTAAAAAAAAAACCCTCTCGCACGAAGGTGCAGCTTGAGGGTACGGGGAGTGGGGACAGATTTTCAATTTACATTAGAATTTCAAATGCCTTCAATAAATCATCACACACACACACACACAAAGAGAGAGGGAGGAAAAAGGCCGGCGTTGGAACGCAAGAAACAACTGGACGACGGCTTCGAGTTCGATCTAGCAAAACCGATACATCACCCCTCCGTACCGTCGGTTTTCCTCACAGGGCCCCCAACAGCCAAGCCATCATTTCCGTTTCGCACCCCTTTCCCCTCCTTCCCACAAGCCATCGGATCGATTTTCGATCGATCATCAACCTAGCCCGTCACGAGCTTTCCGCAGTGAGCTAAAAGGTCCTTAAAAATGAAATTGCATCGTGCGAAAGTCATCTCCGTTTCGTCCCACTCGGAAGCAAAACACACACACACACACACACAGCAAAAAAACAACCCCTTCGGTTCGGCATGTGTGCCGACGGGCCCCGAGATAACATCGACGGGCCGCGCCGCACTTAAACGGGCACTATCAATAAGGAAAAAGGCTGACATGAATATGGACACTTTTGCGGCGGAAACGTGAGCCAGAGAGGGACACATTTCGCGATGCAACCCTTTTTTTGATGTGCTGCAATGGTCTCTAACGCTCCTTTGCTATGACCTACCGTTGACAGTTAAAACTGTCACCCAGGAAGTCAATAAAAAGGTTGGTGAGTTCAATCTCGTAAAGCAAGGAGAGAGGAAAAAAAACGCTCGTAAAAACCTCCGTCAGCAGGCCGAGCTCAACTACGGGGACCGGTTTTATGTGTTTGAAGTTGACTGGTTTGACGGGTGTAATTAAGTGATACGATCGGGGTTGCGTTTTACTACCCGCCGGGACGCTGGGCCGGTCAATTATGGGAAGCGGTTTGAGTGGAGCTTATGGGAAAATTAGTTTAAAGTCAAATGAAAGTTATGACTTCTTTGATGCGAACAACGTTTTTTAATTTTTTTAAATTTTATTTGAAAATCACTTCAAGTGAGGCTAGTTTTTATTTAAATGATAGCTTGCACTAAGTTTCCACCGTAAAAAAGAAAAAAAAGTTGATTTTTAAATATCACATTCGAATTTACAAGACCAGCGAAAAATGTTTGTTCCCATGCTTGAAATTATTAAAATGAATAGAGAAATATTGCTCATATACTAATCCGAGGGCCATCGAAAATGTAGATTGGCAAATATGGTTTGTGTTTTAAAAACGCGATTGAAATTGAAGCGGACCATATTCACACGAAGTGTTCTTTTATCAGCCATCCAATAAGCGAAGCAATACTCATTTTTTACATTTTATCTGGGAATTTATAAATTCTTTTCAATCCTGTTTTTTTTTGCACAACGAGTTTGTGGCAATGAATTAATAAAATTTAATCCTTCGATGGTTTCCATAGCAACCATCACGAGAAATAAAATCGCACCATATCAATTCGTATCTTCAACAACAGTTTCCGGTGGAATAAACTCGTTATTCGATCCTGCCTACCGTATCCATGGCTATTTATCTATAAAACTGAGCGACAATGAGAGTGAATTTCAACTACGTATGAAATAATTTCAAACATATACATATTTAATTATAAAATTTGAAAAAAAATCTTTATTTTATTGATGAAATCAGAATAAGATATGTTTTCAATGAATTAAAGTGAGATTTATTGTTTAAAAATTGATATAAAGAGTACAAAACAAACATGCGAATGCTCCTTCAAGTGCTTCAAGAGATATTTTTAAAGAGATGTTTTGGATCGCCATGTGTAGTTTTTGGTTCTTTTAAAATGTTTTATAAAAACTAAGCTAAAAAACCATAATGTATATTTGCTACTTTAAAATAAGTCAGATAAGCAAAAAGATAATAGAAACAATTTATCAAAATATAAAAATTACATTTTAAAGAATTTTTCTGAGTACTTTTTTTACGGACTTTAATGTACTGTGAGCTATCAACACATAACATAATGAGTGCAAGTGAAACACAACTCTTAAATTTTCCGTTGAATTAAGCGCACCAATGAGAAATAGAACAAAAAAAGCATCAGAAAGAAAGGGCGAGAAAAACTTTCACCTTCAAACACATTTCACCCGCTGCTCAATGTTTTCATTTTAATTAAACTTTTCACCAACTGTATCGTCCTTTATGACCCTCGAAAAAAATAGAAGTTCCCGCGCACATGGTACACAATCAATGCTTTGTTTCGCTCATAACTCAACGACGCGCTCGTTTTATCAGCACTTCCGTTGCTGCGGCGCAACGGAAGAAGCGCAACATAGTTTCACCCTCCCATTTGCATTGAAATGAGTGTGCACTTGCATGTATTGATTTATGCTTGGGCCCCACTCGGTTTGTGACTTCATCTGCTCGAATGCGCGGGCGCGAGGCCGAGTCATTCATTATAATAATTTTTGACCACGATATTCACTTTTCGACCGACGAGGGGAGTGGTGGGTGGGTCATGGGAGGGGAATAAATGAAGGCTTTCGGGGTAGCTTTTCAGCGAGTTGGCGAATTTCACACACGCATCGTGCTGTCTACGAGCGCAAAACCGTCGCGTCTATATCATCACCCTCGTGCGGACACGCGCTCGTCGGCTGTCCTTCACGCTGTTCGTCGGCGTTTCCCTAAACGTGCACGTTTGCAGACGAGCGAAAGACCGGCCCCGAATGCTGAAAGCCCTTTCATGCATATTTATAAATTATGCGAAAATGTTTGACCCCCGGTTCTCGCTCGGAGAGAAGGCTGTTGCGTACGCATTTAGCGCGTCGCAGCTCGGCAAAAGTGGATGATGGTTGGTTTTGTTTGTACGATTTTTATTTTTTTGTTTTGTTTGCCCCTTTCCCCACAGCGCTCGAGCTCTAGCAGCAGCCCATTTTCAGTCGGTAAGGTGTACCGTCCCGGTCGGTCGGATCATTATGTGTGGGGTGGGTGTGGGTGTGGGTTATCAAACCTAATGAAACGGGTAAAATGACACACTCACACCCAAACACGTGCGTTTCTAGCGCGCGGATTGTGCCATTTCCCTCGCCAGGTTTACCCTCACGCACGGCGATACCTTTAACGAGAAAATTCTAGACAAAACCGACCGGGCTGCGCATTTCAATGCTCGACACGGACGGAGAAAGTTTCATTATTGCAAAACCGGGAGTAGAAAGGGGCATGTTTGGATTTTGGTAATTAAACCACCGAGCCAGGTGGTGGGAGGTAGGCAGCATTGCACCAAAAAGGGTTCCGTTTGCTCGTGGGTTTTTCGCTCGTTGGGTCGAAAATAATTATCGTAAAGAAATCGGCACGAACCTTAAATAAATGCCCGCTCCCCAAAATGAGCCTCCAGTGACAATCTCTTTTTCGGGTAAAAACCTACCTGCGAACGAGAACGTCACGGACGTACTATTAACGATCCGTCTTGTTCCGTACGGTGGCTTGCACAAGTAACCGGATCGTATTGTTTTTGCACCTTTACGGGACAGGAAATCCTCTTTCCCCCCATCGGTGGTTCTTTTATGAAACGGTGCAAAACTCATAATCCAATTAGTCTTCCGAGGTAGTCCAATAATCTCTATCTGGGCGGAGGAATTTTAAATGGAAATTATATTCGGTATGGATGGGGTGTGGGTTGATAGTTTTGTTTTTAATGCGTTACAAGGATGCTTAAGTACGGTCGCGTAGGCACAATGTGCGTGTTTTAGTTCCATTTAATCTTCGGTCGATTAATCGGCATGCAGTTATTAAGGAACTTCCTTTTACGAATGTTCAGGTAGGATTCAGCAGGGTTTGCGAAATAGCACATTCAACCAAATGTTTTAATAAGTGGTGTTCATTATTTATCCACAAATATATCAATCAGCTAAATAATAAACAAATAAATAGATATTCAAGATATGTATGTTTAATAACGTTTCTAAAGCTTCGCTTGGTTCATCACTGTAGATTGAATAAGAGAGATTTAGTGTAAAATCTATAATTTTGATTAAAATTATCATTAAATTCTAAATTCGTTTCTGTAAGTAGCAACGATTTCAAAAATGTGGTGGCTATAGAAACTCAACAGACTATTCGAAATTTTGCCAACAGATCATTGAAATTTCCCCGTAAACAATTACTCACTCTACGCTATTGAGAGACTGTCCGAGCCATCGAAATTTTTGGGATTCATGATATGAAATGAGCATAGTTTCATGTCGGTAAAAATTAAAATTTCATCGAACTCCGGAGGATATTTCCCTGTCATGCATTCGGCGAATTAATTATCTCACTATTCAACTAAACCCTAGGTGGTTTTTAATATCAAACAATAGAAAACAGCGTTCACCGATAATCATTCCTTTGAAATGAAAAAAGGCGTACAAGTACGTCGTTATTAGCCACATCTTGTGGGATTGAAATGAACTCAAACCCATTCGCTGCCCGTTGTAACTGAAGCCAAGACTTTTCATGTCATTTTCCCGCGCCGTTTGCAGCTGACTAGCCCAAAACTTCACCAACCCACCCACCGACGTGCAGCGACGAGATTTATGGTAAATATTGCGTTACCATTGCTCGAATTCCGCATCGCTCACGTTCGTATCATGTGAACGAGCGATCCCGACGATGGAAAAGCTCCACCGATGGTGCAAGATACCCGGGTTGGGAGGCGGGGGTAGGGGTTTGCTGGCATGCCGGACGGATGGAACGTCCCTGCAGGAGCTCCGGTGCGCTTCGAAATGGGCGCATCTACGTGCCGGATCAGCCAGCAAACACAATGCTTCCCGCGCGGTGCCACACCAGCCACCGGTAAGGGATCGGGTTGCCAGGTTTTTGCGCAAAACTGCATAGTCGAGACCACATGCCCATAACTTGTACGCTCGATGATCCTCCCCCGGCACGAAGTATGGAGTCGTTCTGGGAGTGTGAAAAAATTGCTTACTCATGCTCACGCCCACTCGCTTTGGCGTGACGTGGCCAAGGGGAAGAAGGGTGACGAGTGGCTTGAAGAACGTAGACTTCCGCCGGTCACCACCAGCCGTTTCTACCCTGGAGCTTGACCGACCGCTGGCACATTTTACCCGTTGATCGCAATCAGATCGAATCGAATCGAATACGCCTTGCGACGGGATGCTGGCAGGAAATTGTGCAACCTCATCATATCCCCCACCCAGCACGAGGATGGACGTTGCCACTCCAGTAGCGAATCCTCACCTCCCACCAGCCAGGACCTGGCCCGAACGCTCGAGCACCAGTCAAATGGCTCATAAAAATGTTTACTTATTTGTCAAGGATATTTGCAACGACCAGCAGCATGTTTTATGATTGGTTCAAGTGCAATCACAGCCACATTGCCGAAGACCCCAGCCGTGCGAACGACGTGTGGTTTTTCCCTGTGTGGGCGAGCTGAAAAAAGGTGCTTACGCTCGAGAGCATGCTGTGAAAAACGTGTGCCAACGGTAGTGATGAGCGGTTGGGTGGTGAAACATTTCTTCAACCGGCGCCCACCCTCAAGCAGATCAACCGAACAATCCACTGGCAGATTGAGATCCATTCAGGGAGGTGAAATGTAGAAGCTTTATCATGGCTTTGATTGATTTCCTACCGTACACGGGTGTATTTATTAGGAAAGCTGAACGTTCCGTGCGTACGAGAAAAGTGGAGCTATGTTGGTTAAAATTGTTGATGATGGCATGGGGTGAGACCATAAGCAAACATAGGATGAGGCATCGAAGGATTATAAATGTGTTTACATTCCGCTTGACATGAAGTAGATAAAAACCGAACCGATTCGGTACAGAATTTGATAAATTTTGAAATATTTACGATTGCTATGAATAAATGAAGTACTGTTAAAAATATTCTTAAAAACCATTAATATTCCATTAAATTTAATAAAACAAATAGAAAATTGGATCGTACTAATCAAAATGATACTCTAACCGCGTTGGTTCAATAATTTACATCTTACAAACAGCCTTACGATTGGTTTTCCAGAGTCATTCTTTTGACATGATGCTGCTCGTATGCTGAACAAAATCAATCATTTGAAATATCGGATTGGAGAGCGTTTGAAACGCCGAGCAAATGAAGTCACCTTAGTGAGTCTAATAAAAGAACCATATTTTCATTGATCTCCATTTCAATTACTGGAAGCGTAACATGCACCACACAATTATGATTTATTCCAGAATGTAATCAAGACAAGAGCCCGGAAAAAGGGAACATTCCATCTACATGAGAGTGTCAATCGAATATGGGGCTCGGGAATGAGGAGAATTTTTGCTCTAATTGATGATAATTCGCATCACAATTTCTAGACAATCGTCAAAACAGATCAATCTGCGAAATTATTCATTTTGTGTCGAATGATTCCCTGGCAATATAAACAAGACAGGTAAATTAAAATTAATTGGTACCAGCTAGTCAACAATCAGCATTTCGAACATAAAAAAAATCTTACGATTTGATGTTCTTACATGTTTTTTTAAGCTGCCATAAGCTGCGTTTATCCCTTCGGTTTTGAACCATTACATGAAAAAATGCTTTATAATACCTTAATACTATAAATTTAAAATGTTTTGGCTTAACTGACATGGGAAACAATCCAGCAGAATTATCCCTCGAAAAGAAAACTCTCAACAACAAAAAAAAACAGAGCAACAAAACTGCGCAACCCTTCGCGAAAGGGTCGCGTCGCTGAATGGAGCGCACCAACGCAAAAGCCGAACCGAAAAGAAAATCCCACCCATCGCATGTCGCAGGAAGTTTTGATAAATGGTCCCGAACCGACCAAGAGGTCAAACAATTAACGGACCCTTTCCTCAAGAAGGCATGTGCCAGGGCGCGTGCCGTGAAAATCGTCCGATTCGTTGGGGTTCGAATTTTATTTTAAAACACCCGCCCGGCGCAGACTGATCGGAGTTA
>JXXB01031654.1:0-20398 GCA_000956275.1 Anopheles koliensis | reverse complement strand
GCGAATGTTTGTTTCGATTTTATACCATGTTTATGCAATACTGGTGGATATTTTTCTAAGATTATGTATATTTTCATCGATTCATTCATTTTAAATAAATTTGTGCCAATCAAACGACGAGGATGCTCAGTTTTGGTTGGACGACGATACTCGATTAAAAGTAACAAATAATTTTAGTCGAATGCTTTGAATCTAAAAGCCAATGCTCAACCAGTTTCTGTTATAAATTATAATTCGTAGAATCCTCCTACTTCTGCTTGAAATAAATGCCATTGCATTTAACATACACTGTCGATAACAGTATTCGATTTCAATGAGTTGATTGGATCAATTTTATTACACCTTTATCTGACATCGCATTGCTTGGTTGTTCCACCGTGTGACGCACGTCGTAACAGACATGTAAGAAATGAACTTCCCACTGTTCCAAGCCACGAAGTTGCCCTCCATTGCGCAAACACATTGTGTCAATCCAATCTAGCGACCTACGGTTAACTCGAATAGAAAAGTTTTAATTTCCTAATCATCTGGCTCCGGTCTCAGCCTAGCTTCACTTTTGCGGCACAATTATCTAAACGAAAGTCACACAAACCTGTTCGAAAGTTACCACCGAATTAGCGAAACTTTTGGTGGGTGCCGGAAGGGACTGTAAGTCGCATCTAGCGACAAGTGGTAGATTAAAAGATCGTCGGAAGTCGGAGAAGTCGCTCAGTTCTCTGGAACTACTTCCGCTAATCGGTTGGATTGGAAAACAACTTGAAGCCACTCTCGGCACGATGGCCAGTGTAGTAAATCTTCTGAAAGACCGCGTCCAAAACATCACCACCGACGGGCAGCACGCTATCGTCAACGGAATGGAACAGTTCATCGGGTTCTTCTCGTGGAACATGCAACATCGCATTACCTGGCTCAAGACTGTGCTGATAGTGTTTGCCGTTTCGTACGAGATCATCGCTATTGCCGCCATGCTTATAGCATCAATTAAGGGACGTTTTACGGAGCGCAGTTTTACAATGAGCTTCGTCACACTGACCGGCGCGATGTGTATTGTGATGTGGATTTCACTCGCCGTTTTCCGACAAGATCTGGCGGCTGCCGTTGCGTTTCTGCAGCAGCGCCAGCGTTCCATTCACGAACAGCACCCATCGCGCAAAGCGCTGCTGAACAAAGTGAGCCGTTACTTGTGGGTGTTTTATCTGCAAAATATTGCTCAAGTGTTCTTCTGGATCAATCTTCTACGGAACTGCAGTCCACTGGCAGTGTTTGAGTTACCATTCCTGAATATGGCCAACGTACTGCTTTACCCGGTAGCGATAACCCTTATGTCGCTCATGTTTATCCACACGATCATAATCGTTTCGATGCTGCTCAGCGGCCTTACGCTCGAGTTCTACTGGCTCGGACAGGAGTTTGAACAGCTGTTTGGCGCGTGTAGTCCAGTCTCAGCTATCGCACATCGACGGTACTGGGACGCACTGGAACAACGAATCATATCATGCGTAAATGAGCACCAGCGACTGCTAACACAGATCAGCATACTACGAAACAATTTGAAGCTTTATCTCCTGCTAAATCTTATAGTAGACTTTTCACTCATCACTTTCGCCGGCTGCCAAATGGTGATTCTTAGCGCAGGAGATCAACATCTTTACAGCATCCTAGCCGCATTGACCGCCTGTCTAAATATGTTAAATTTTGGAGGGCTGTGTGATTTACTTAAAATGCAGGTCTGTAACCCTCCTCGGTTTGGCCACTCCACATCATACCGTATTTTACTTTACGTCTCAAAAAAAAACAAACCCACAGGTGTACGCCATCAAGTTCCGACTGTTCAGCTCCCAATGGACGGATTATCTACGCCCCGTGTCGGGCCCACTGTATAAGCGATGCCGGCGCATCCGGTCCAGCATTCTCATCGTGATGACGCGGGCAGAGCACGAGCTGCGCATTAGTTGCGGCAGTGTCTACGACATGTCCCTCGCAACCTGCTGGGCCGTTCTGCAGTTTAGCTACTCGGCATTTACGCTACTGCTGAGCTTCATCGAAACCACCCCTAGAAGCCACTGAGCGGTAGGGTAAATAACGCACTACAGCGCCCAGTTCGTGCATCTGCATAACTTGTCCATTTCCTCGGACCCATTTAGGCACGGAAATGCTTTCTATTTTTAGTTGTAAAAAAAGAAGATCTTAGTGTCGCTTGCGAAACGCCAAATCCAAAAATAAACACATACAGTACCAGAAAGCGGAACAGGACACGTGCATCCCCACGGAGCACGTGCTGGTGGCATCGTGTTGAATATAGATTGAAATTTTCTTTACCTTGCGGTGTTGAACTGGAGGGAAGGTATCACAAATTTCATTCATTCCAGTCCCAGCTCTGGGTTGTGTTAAATAGAAGACGAAAGCGGTTCAACATTACGTTGCGTTGAAACGTGCCTTTCTATATTGATAAAGAATGGGTTAACCAGCAGTAGATATCTCGTGTTGCAAACTACCATATTTCGCTCTACGTTGAAAACCACGCGATCAACGCTTCTGTAATCTACTCTTGCGAAAACATTACTCTCTACGGAAGGAAATTACAGTTTAAAATTGGTAAAATAAAAAAAATATCTGGATATCCGAAAGACCCGTCCTTTAACCCGCAGAGCAAAGATAACTCTTCGTCCTGACCAGAGCGCAAGCTTTGCTCGCGAACTCTTTATCCATCGAAGCGTTTATTTATCTTTTGTTGCCACACCAAACCCACTGCCGTTGCTTCCCAGAACAGTCGTCAATATCGTCCAAGAGCCCGACGACCAATCCACTTTGATTCCGATAAACAATTTCCTGTTTTCCCCGAAAACCTCCACTCGATAGTTCCACGAAAATATCCTGAGACCAGAGAAATGAATCCCGTGAAAAATCAGCCCATTTGTTGACTTTACCTCACAGTCAAACTGATTCTTTCACTGTTACAACTCTGGCCACTGGTGCCACTTTGCTGCAAATACTCATCGCAGACAATTTTGCTCACAATCACACTTTTCTATCTGTTCTATCTCCTATTTTTACAGCGATTGGATTGCTGCCATCACCAAAACGGTAAGTTCAAATTCCAGAATCTCATTGCTTTTATATTACTATTATGTGAGCCAGGCTGGTGCGATGAATTCTCTGTGATTGCGTAGCTCAAACAATCAAATATTTAACTTTCAGCATTTTGTTTGCACCGACTAATGTGGCGATGGAATCGAACCGCACTATGGCGAGATCAACTGTATAACTGATATAACGAGTCGATATTGGTGCGCATTTGATAACATTTAAATCGATTTAATCCAAAAATGTATCCAGCGTGGCGAACAATGTCTCAGACAGTCTGTGAAACTAGAAAATTTATCGTTGGTGCAATTAGGCACGTTCATATTCATTTTGATGAAGTAACTGCAGCAGATGGATCGTCAAAATATTGCCATGCAAAATGCGTTAATTACCAATCCAACCCTGCAAAACTTTAATTGGATTCGGATCGATATTATTGTCCCGGTTCCGTAATACCTTTGCAAACATCACAACTCTGCTCTTATTCCACTTCCAATACATTGCTTCCACATTCATACATTCCGGATGATAATTTTGTTCCATTTCTCCGAACTCCGAACCAATTTCACTATATGCCATTTTTCCCAGGTTACATATACCTGGACACGAGTTCAACTATCATATTCCGAGTTTTCTTCACCCACAACCTCCCTTACTTTCATCCATCGTTCCCAACTGTGCAGTGATGGTAGCATTTGCTCCCGAAAAACGGGCTAATCCTGTTAACGAGCCATGCCAATCCACTGGCTAGGAGGAGAAAAGCCAACATCAAGCTGCATTTGGAATGAATCCATTTCCATCGTTTCATTTCCGATCACTGTAATTTCCTATTTTAGTCGGGTATTTGCTAGGTATTGTTCATGATCTAGATTTTGTTAGTAATGTTTATTTTGACTCAATATTCATCTCATGCAATAATCAATAATCATTTCGGTTTCGTTCTTAAACTACTTATAGCAGTTATATTTAATAGCAGTCATAAGGGTACCTTGCTCATAGGCATTACTTATTTTTTAACTAAAAACTAGTAACAAAGATTTACGACATGACATATAAATTACGACATGAGGAAGTTCTATATGTCAGTGACAGAATACTATTTTGGTGTGTATGCTCTTAAATAAGAGCTTTTACAATCTTGAAAATTTTAATATTTAAAGAAATTTAACTAATTTCACCAATTTAAATTACACGTTTTGCATGATCATGTAGCAATAAAAAAAGAAAGGCTTAACGATTTATTGGTTTATTTAGTATTTTTATTGTTAAAACAATTTTTTAGCTTCTTATTCGGAAACGTTAAGTTCCTCTCTTAAGCAATAATAAAAATCAATATTATTTTATACCAAGATATTATGAAATTTTTGGTTGAACGAGTTTGCGAATAAAGTTCAGTTTCACGTGCTAAACGAGTGAATTATGAATACATGAAAGGTGTAACTTTTATCCATTGTTTTTAATGTTGTATGAATATTTTATCTGAAAGCTAGTAACAGTATCCTTTTATCAATTTACTTCCAAAAAGTATCGGACAGTAAACTGTGTTTGTAAAAGCACAGATCACAATCCTGATTGTGATTTATTCAATAACTTTGCCACCTTTGGCCTATTGCGTGCAAAAAAGCTAAGTTTTTTCGTACGAGCAATTTTCACAACATAAAAAATTACCTTGTAAAAGGATTACGCAAACTCCCGTACCTGCGTGGGTTTTCAAATCGTGTCCGGGCAGCAAAAATGACTCAAACAGTGCGATAAAAAATACGGTTTCATGATACTAGCTACTAGCTTTTGGTATTACCGTGGGATTCATGTTCTTCGTTCCACCATAGCTGCTGGAACAATGTAGCAAAGCAAGCAAGAAAGTACGCGCGTAATCAGGATTTACTTGCAGGCCGGGTTAGCTTTTTTGATAAAGCGTGCCGCCCGAATGAACACCACAAATGGAGGCGCCCAGTAGCTGACCCGAACACATCCCTTCCACTTATTCCATACCGCTTTACCCACGCTTAACTACGTACACCCCTTCGAGGCACCAATCTTCGTTAATTCCTAATTGAATTTTTCCTTTATCTTTCGTATCAACCCATTTTTCTTTCGGTTTCATCGTTATCCCGTTTCGAGGTTTATTTCCAGCATCGGACGCTGGACCTGCTTGCGTTTTCCATCCATTATGGTAGATGTTAAACAGATGAAATTTTCAAATATCCTTCCAGTGGTGAGAGCCATCCAGACTCTGTTTGAAAAATTATCTCCTTTCGTCTCGTTGTAAATCTTATACAGATGCTTAATTTAGGATTATATATTGGGATAATCACATCCCCATGATTACACACAACGAAATACAGTGTCGAAGAAATTTCAACGAACATTCCATGGTCAATACTTGCCAAAAAATTCCAAAACAACTTTTAAAAGGCATTCACATTTGCATATTTGCATTCAGGATCAATTTACTAAACTATACAATCTTGTGCGTTTGTTATTACTAAACTTGCAGCTTCCACCACCACCACAGATTGAACTGGTCGTCGATAAACCCCACCTGCTAGGCGTCTTGCGGAGACCGATTGTACGGATACGACGTGAGTGTGACTCATAATTTTGAAATAATGAACTCCATTAGCTATTACTATCAACCACCAAAAATTAGTCACCCAATTTCAATCCTCATTCAAAATATTGCTTAATTTTCTCCTCATTTATTAGCTGCCACCAGCTCGGAAGTGTCAGCCAGGCGAAAAAATCGACACACTATTGAGCATAACACGACAAAGGTGAAGGGTGAGGCGGCCGTAGCCATCATCAAGAAAAGCGCACAGGACACTTCGGACCCGAAGGGATCACTAGCTTGTGCTCTACCCTGGGGCCACGGTTGGGGTTGGGCGACCCTACCGAATGGCATCTGGAGCGGAGGTAAGATTCAAATTTATTCAAGTTGATATTCTTCTCCAATCATTACAATACAAGCCGCATTTATCATCATTTTATAGATAGAATTGATGCACTGCATGGAAATAAAAAGGCACTGATGAGTTCAAACTAGTCAGCTATTCAGAAACCATTAATCAAAACTAATTAAATCATTAAAGAAATCTAATTTTAAATGTTCAAAGTACAAACAGTCTATCTTTCTTTTTGACGATCTGAGAAAAGTCACAGTGTCTTCCATTCATCCAACCCATCTCTCGCCGAACAATAATATCTCTGAAAGCAACTACATTACAGAATGATTTCGGTTCGGCTTTCCATAAAAAATACCATCAGTATTTCTTTGATTTGAGCATTATACGTTTTTGATACTTTGTCGTAAATTCTCGCTTCACCCTGCAAACAATACCTTCATTTTTTCAAATGAAATCAATTTGCCACTCAATTGGGCATCAAAAGTTGGTGCAAAAACTTGCTCCGGCTTTGAGAAGCGATGATAAGATGCCACAGCATGCCGTGCCAAATATTATTGTGACTAACCTAGCCGAGCCCGGCACGCAAAGCACACCCGACATCCTAGACTCATCGATGTATGAAAATTGATTTCGCGCACAGAAAGGAAAATAAATTGGATTCGATATGCGATATATTTTTCTCGAAGAAGAAAATTTTGGTTGTTTCTTGGCTCGCAGACCCCGGCGTGTGCCGTGTTACGCAGCAAAGATCGGCATTTCCAATCGTCCCTAAAATTGAAACATCGCTTGATCAAAGCCAAAACATATGAGCAAAAGATGATGAATGACGCGGCTGTTACTATTTCTACATGGTAGGTGGTGCATGGTCTGCTAACACATATTTTCGCCAAGCTTTTCAGAGCACTGTTTTATTGTGCTCAATACGATGAAAAACAGACGAAATGAACGGGAAGAACTCGACCAATAACCGAAGGCAGAATCATGTTGAGCACACATAAAGCACTCTAAAAGCTCATCCAATCGTAGCCGAACCAAATCAACGCTTGTCTATATTGCCGTACGAAACCATTATGCCCAGAAGCACATATGAGAGTTTTCGCTCCGCTCCATATTGTTGTGCTATCATGATGATTTTTTACATTTTTCATTCCACATATCGTACAGCACTTTGCGATTTGCGGAGTCAAATCAAAAAAGGGAACGGCAAGCGGCACCAATTGCCAAGCATAGAAAATGTTTTAACATTTATAGAAGCATTCACGCTTCAGAGATAGCTTTCTATGAATCAGTCCAATCTTTGATCAGTAAATTATTAACTCTTGATATTGAAATTTTAAATTAAATTAAACAACTTTAATTCAAAGCATACACTTACCGATGAATTTCACCATTCCTGGAGAACATATTTAATTAGAAACTAATGAAAATTATGTCTCATTGTACAAAATTATAGCATGAACAACTGAATAAATAAATAATAAAATCACCTGCAAAAAAAATTATCTCTAAGTGATAAAGATGATTGAAGCCTGTTCAACTATTTCTTTATTTCTTTATGTTTTAGTGAATAAACATCTATTGCGATTCAAGCAATGGTTTTGTAAAGTGTTAAATTTGGAACATTGGAATTTGGCCAAAGTTTGTCATTATCATCTTATTTACTACTTTACCTTTCCTACTAAAGAATCTCTCCTAACTCCTGGTAGGCGAATTTCTAATAATCTCCTCACCAAAACAACTATTTGAAACAAAGGAAAGTTTTTCAATAGAGGAAACATGATATACACCAACTTTCGTTTTTCCTATCTATCGTTTTCTCAACTGATGCATATCATCGTGCAAATAAACGTGTTTCCATTAGTTAGAAACAAATGTTGCACGTAGCAATTATCCTAGCCTCCGCTAATAACAAGTCAATCCGAATTAATGTTTGTTTTCCTGGGCATCATTTCACGCACCACCAATTTTCGTATTGATGGAAATGAAACAAATGCCATCTCCATTACATACCGCAAAAAACACACAGCATCAAGCTAAGGAAAACTTTTCAGATTGTGTGCCCGTATTTTCGCGGGAAGGCGGGTTCACCCGTCTAGGCGCCAAACTGTCACCGGTCAGAAATGGAACTTTGATTGAATTTCTGAGCACCCAAAAATGATATTGGACAAACTTTCGGACCGCATCAGGATTTTTTCTTTCTTCATCCCGACACCATTCACTGGCATGGGCGTCAGGATTCTCGTCCCGAAACCTTTTCAAGTAATTAGCGCCAGGAAGCAGCATATTAATCACCGGTCTAAACGAAAACACAATGCGTTGCCAGTTGTTGGGTTCCACTGAATATACTGCTGAACGGAAGTGAGATATACCCTCTTTCGTTCTGGCCATTTCCAATAAAGACGTTCGCGCTTCTACGGGATACTGCAAGAAATCCGTCCAAACAAAATCGAAACAAACGTTATAAAAACTGCCTGCTTCATATCATTCTCTGTTTTTCTTGCACTACACCAAGCCAAGTAGTACTGTTCTATTCTTTGTGTCTATTCTTTGAGCAATTTTGTTTTTTTCTCTTGACCCAATGCTGCCCTATCCCGTTTCTGTGCCGAAGCGTTCCGTATGAGAATATCGGAAAGGGAAAAAAGTTTTTTTCCCCTGGAGGATTCTCTTCAATCCCTGACTGTGCCTGTCGTATGTTTCATACTTTGAGATAAAGAGCTCAAAACTTTGCTACACTTTTCCGACACCACTGCGTGATGAAAAGCAATACAGAAACCACGTGGCGATTATGATGACGACCTGCCGATGACGACAATGGAGCAAAAAAGGATAGGCACCTTTTTGCCTGTTACAACGCTTTTCTATTCTCTCACACTCTTACACGTTTACATATAGAAGTGCAAATGAGACGGAAAATGGAAAGACAGATAAGCGTTAGGATAAGGAAAATAACATGACGGCGATGATGATGATGACGATGATTATTATGTTACATGGTTTGATTTTGATTACACTCGTTAGGTAATGTTCTGTACGAACAATTTCTGAGGTGGTAAATACCTAAGAGGGAGAAAAGGGTAGACGACTACAGGTTCATCAACAAATGGCGAACTGGTTGTAACATCGTTGCTTTCTGCACCAGGATATACAAAATACATAAAAAGTTTGATTGCTGTTGAACTTCAACAATGTAGAATTATAGGATATCGTCAGTACCCAGTGACCCACTGGCTCCCAGCGCTCTGCAAGTTTTAAATGGATCAAAGCATCGAATACAAAAAAAAACGAATACGGAAGGTCTGGTAAATAAGGATGAAAAAAGAAGCAAAATAAACCGATAGAAAACAAACCCGATCAAGGTTAAGCAAATTTACAGTGACATTAATAAAATGGATCAAATTTCATCGATAACGACTCTCTGAATATTGAACCGAGCTAATTGATATGTTCTGCCGCTAGTCTGAATATAGTCTTCGTTAAATCAACGACCATTGAGATTGGCATGATTCAATCGGAAACAATGCTTCGCTTTTTGTTTGTAGCTCCATCAAACCACTCGATCAAGGACAGTGTCACCAATGTTGGGCACGATGAAATGCACAATTGCCATTTCCTTGAAATGCGACTATCGACGGTCAAAAACTGGAATCTTCATGTCGAGATGTCGAGTGTATTTTTTTCATAAAGCTGCATAAAGGACCAGATAAATGGACCCAGGCTGAAAGAGCGTTGTTCTCTGGGCTTGTGATTGACAAATATATTGGAAAACTTTCACTCGATTTTTCTTCTGTGGCTCGGTATGGTGCAGAATTTCCCTCAAGAAGATGCGATTTTGTTTCTCATCTTTCTTTTGCGAAATCGTAAGAGTGCAAAGTATTTCATCTTGAAGTTTATATGTCAGCAACTCAACTCGAACTTCATCAATCACAACTTCGAACAACTTTCAGCTGATTTATCGTGCAGCAAGGAGTTTTGTTTACAATAAGGAGAAATATTATTTGTGTAATGTACGACATTACATCGAGCCCAAAGGCTTACTAATAAAATTGTGTATAATCTTTGTATCCTTTAAATACTGTCCAGTGAGTTAGACAACACAGTATTGATGCTATACAAAAAGATAGATATTCTCATTAGACATATTCTCATTAGATATTCTCACTTAATATGAGGGAATAGACATCTAGATACACTGATATGACCATTTATCAATTTCTGTAGTTAGTAGCAACTGTGCTGAATTACATATATCATTTTCTTTTGTACCAACATGTATGAATTATTTAAACCTACGTCTGGTTTTAATTTTACAAATCTATCGTTGCTAATCTAATCTAACGATGCTGTAGTTTAAGCATCACATTACACTATCAGTTGAATTAAAGTTTTTCCATGTTCTTAGAGACTGTCTTGTAAAAATCGCCATTAGTAGTAGTTGATTGAGTTAGAGCACCTAATCGATTAGTTATGTGTTTATAGAATGTCATTTAACGATTCTATATGCTTTTTACATGCTCTACTGAAGTTCTTGAAACATTTTTATTTTTGCAACTTTCTTTTCCAGCACTGACCTGGTCGCAGTGTGAGGATTCCATTACACTGCACGCCCTTCCAACAACTCACTGTACCAATATGATAGAGACACCGTGTGCCGGCGGTATCTACCACACCGATATCGGTCCATTCGATTTCCACGGTATCGAAGACGTTGGCGGCGAAGATTTTGACTACGCGATGGATTGTGGAGATTTTATCTTTTAAGCTCAAAAGATTGAAACAACACGATCTCGTTCAATTTATGGAACCTTTCGGGTGATCGAGTCCAATCCACTTAGCCATCGGATACGAGATCTTGTTTTAACTAACGATCTGCCATTACCATACTTAGAATAAAATGATTCCCAGAGCTCTTCCAACGGCTATCCTACCTAATACTAAGGTATGTAATTTGAAAATAAACAAGAGCTAATGGCTTACCATTTTTACAGCATGTGATTTTTTTTTCATTTTCCCTTGCAGCTTAATTCATCATAAAAATACACCCTCAACTAGGGTGTACAAAAAATCCAACATAAATCCACCGATAGAATAGCTAGTATTGCAGTGAATCATGAACCACAGCAACAACCACCACCCTGCAGTAAGCAACAATATAAACTCGCGGTCGCCAGGCCTAGAACTATTGTTCCTTAATACCCCATAGTGGTCATTAAGTGTTGGGTGCAATCTATGTGCCCTCAGTCTGTCTATCGTAGACGTACTGCTTATAAATGTCGTTACATAGAATGATCAGAATTTGTAACGCGTTCAATCCTTCACCCGGTGTCGTGTCCGTGAAACCGTTCTGAACTCTATATTACTGGGTGTACGTACGCAAATATGAATGTCTGTGACTATTGGTGGATATACTACTGCCTACTCCCGCTCCAGCAACCAAGGCTTCAAGCCGAAGTTAGTCGTTATGATCGAACCATAGATTGCTAACATAATCAATAGCAACTCGAATTCAACAGTAGGAACTCGTGCAGAGGTGAATCGAAAACATTTGTAATATTTTTTTAGAATCCATTTTAAGCAAGCCAGGGCAGTCCAGAACACATCTAGGTTATTAATAAATCAGTATTGCCTTCCTAAACGTTAGATAATTATCGACTAGACGTAATGTTTCAACGATAAATCGTTTGATACTAGAAGCGTAGTCTGCAGCATTAACTTACAAAGTACGATCGGTAACAGGTGCAACGTAAAATGCATAGGATCGAAGCGCACGAGCGAACACAAAAAATCAAAAGTAGATTTTAATGTAAAGTATCTTCCCCTGTTCCAAAGAGGTTCCACGCAAATTATTTACCTCTCTTGAACCCCTTATTTGGTACTCTATCAAGACGTTCTATTCACGTGAAACAGATATTTAATCCCGTTGAAAGATGAGATTTTTATGATATAATAACAAAGAAGCCATTATTTACCTGCGTTAGCTCTTGTACATGGAGGAAAAATAGCACAAGGATGTTATAATAATATTTTAACATTGAGGAAGCCCAATTGCTTGTAGAATGAGTTTAGAATGGATTATAATGGATTGTACGAAAGAATGCAATCGTATTTTTTAATGAACACACAAACAAATCCAAAGACCAAAATATCAATTATATTCGAAGATAATTTATTATTTTTCTGCGATATCATCCTTACCTGCATTTTAAGCAGATGGTTCGTTCGACTACAGCGACCATGCAGAAATAGTTCGAGGGTAGCGTTTTGTCGGACAAATTGTGGTAAAGCTTAATTCTACATTAACCTAATATGTGCGTGTACGCGCTAAACCATTAACACCACCACCGTAAACAGGAGTGGTGAGGTACATGTTATGTGTTAACATGAATTAGCATAACAATGTTCTCCAGTAAGTCGTTCTTAGGCATGATCAGTGCACTTCCTGATCAAGATGAATTAAAACTCCCAACCGTCTCATCATAGATGTTCAACTTCCAATGTTAGAGACTGGAGAACGTCGAGAAACGGGAGATATGATGAAAATTTTTCGAGATATATGTAAGTTTCGAATGGACAGAATAACTCAAGCATCCCGGCACATGCTAGGATAGTTAAACACGCGCTAGAAGACTGCTGTCCTCCGATGGGATGAGGCCATCAGTCTTCTCGATCGATTTGCATGAAAACTCAACTAGTTTATAATAAATACCACCCCCCGAATAGATGATAGAATCTTTATGAGCGTGCGTAGCTGCAGTAGCTGGTAAGTTTACAAATGATGAGTACATTCACTAATACGGGTAGAACCTAGCAATCCACCAACTTCTGCACTAACCAGTTCGGACACAGTTTTCGATAGCTAAATTTTGAGCGAATCCACTTTTATTAAACACCGAAGAAAGAGTGCACACACTCACAGACACATATGACGTTTAAAGCGAAATGCTCCTTGTTCGGTGTTAGTATCCGGACGTGGTCGTATCTGATAAAAAACACCCCATCACAGAACAACAAAACGGTATAACAAAATGCCACAGCTATGACAATTCAGCTCAATGACCCCGAACAATAATAGTTGTTAAAGCCACTCCAAATATATGAAGCATCGTCGAATTAGTCCCACTAGGAGCAGTATACATTTATAACTAATAATATCTGTACCAGTGTAGAGGGTCAAGCTACCGCTTACGGCGCCAGTGGAGATGCACAATAATACAAGCTGTCATACAATCTACAGTAATCGTCATATGCCTATACCAAAACTACAATAGCAAGTGTGATATGCCCAACAGACAAACCAAATGTTTAGAGGTGTACCGATCGCAGAAATAATCTCCGGTGTGGCGCGTCTTTAGCCTGACAGTCTGACTCTTGCAAACATGTTAGAATTGTGAAACGAAACGAAAAAAAATGTGAATCAACGGTATTGCTATTGGTAAATGTTTTATAGAAATTTTCCCAATCGATGTTTAAAACCTATCGACACCTTAGACGCAGCGCGCTCATGATCAGTGAAGTGTCGTAAAGAAATTCGTAAATCACATTAATCAGCAGCATACTCAACACAAACGCATACACATATTTACCTATGGTAAGTGTTAGAAGCTCAAATACGATATTTCACTAAAGTTGGTGCACAGTCAGCACCCACCATAACGATCGCTGGCCGATCGCGGTGAGGGTGGAGTGTGAGATTTGGGATTTTTTTGCGTAATGCAAGTTTGTTGATTGTCGTTAAAACTGAATGTCTGTGTGATGTCTTAAAGCCTAGCAGTAATCTTCGATGTTGGAATAGTGGTTTTTGACAGGAGTACCACTGCTATCGCATGTACTTGTATTTTGGAAGACACACAACATTTGTTAGCCTTTGGAACCATCGATGAACGGTGAGTGTAACATCTCCGGGAGCATCATGGTATTTTATAAATAAATCGAACACGGTACACCAACAGCTAAGTAGTTTTGTCAAAAGGATAACTGCCCTTCCCTCATAAGTATCCATTCCAGTTGATCCTATTTGCAACTGTACGCTGTTGAGCAGCGTGCCAGTGTGTGAGTACTCCCATACGCTATTAACCTTTCGATCTCCCATCGCCCTAGTAAAGAACCCCGATTGCCTGCATTGGAAACTTTCGAACATACTATAACGCACAGCGCACTGATACATCCTTTTACACTGAATCGCCACACTTCATAGAACGTCTAGAACGTCGACTCATGAGTAACCGGCAGCGTATTATACCTCAATTATTTATAGTCTTTAGAAAAATAATGTACACTTTCTTGGTCCGAGTTTAAGTTATTTCAACAAAAACGATTGAAATCACTATTTTTGAGTTCAAATAAAACAAAATTATAAATTAAAAGAACAAAGTAGCTATTTCTTGTAAGGTTTTGAAAGAAAAATAGTATTTTATCATATCTCTACTAAAATAGAAAGATTGTGACATAACTGTTTACAGTAATCACATTACGATGAATGTGTTTTATATTTATTTCAAACATTCTATTGTCGATATTAAATGATATTAAATCGTTATGAAATATTTAACATATACCTTTGTTAAATATAGCTGCTGATTTACAATTCTGAATTTTAAATGGAAAATAGTATACTAAAATTCTCCTCAACTTCCACATTTAGAAAAATATTCTTCCTTTATATTGTTTTATTTTGCCCGAAAGTAATGTTCTGCAAAAAAATACTAAATAATACAATCTAAATTATAAAGTAATTACGTAAAGATCATATCCATTAATTTAACTTTCAAAACTAGCAAATCAAACTTTACTGATTTAGCACTTACATGAAACATCATTATTTATTATTTTTATTGTTTATAATTATTTGGTTTCTTATTTTTATTCCATAAAAATTTTGTCGTATTGACGTATACATTGGTGATAAAAAAGTCTGTACGTGTTTAAACTACGATTTATTATGATCATTTTTACCTCTTAAATTAAATATAACCGTTACTTTAATTTGCTCAGGCCATTGAAATAGAAACCTCCATTATACAAAGTTTAAAATAAAAAACTTTCATTATCTACAGGTTTGCTATTAGTTTGGACATTAAATTCGGTGACAGCAACTCTCTTTCGAGCCTATCATTCAAGATCAGCATCAACCAATTCTTTCGAAATATTGTTGTTATTGATAGATCTCTTCTACAGGCTCACACACAAACCAATTCACTACGTTAATGATCCATGCCGGTATGCTCTCACTGCCGTCAATCGATTGGCGATCTTTGTTGATCTTAACCGGCAAGCAAAACCCGCAAGCGCGACAGTTGAGATGATCGCACACACACATACATGAATATTAACACTCCCACACGCATGCAAAACACACCCCAACGGTGCAGGGGATGATGAAGACAGCCCCGCAAATGAATTCCAACGTCCGCGAAACAGTCGCGTGTGATCAAAGCATGCATGTGAACGAATGAGATAGCAGCACCTTTCGAACTGGTGTGGAGCAATAGAGAAGGCACGAAACATAAGTAGGCGCAGAGCAGTTGTCGTCGTTGCGTGCCAGCCACCACACCAACCACCCCTGAGCAGCAGTCAGATCCATTTCAGTGTCGCTACATTCACCAACTCCGCTTGCACGCCATCAGTTGTACGGCGACAGTGAAGACGTGAGGTTCTTTGCGCGGTTTCCGTCGGTGGTGCGTATTGTATTTGTTTTTATTTTTTCGATTAAACTTACCGCGGTTCGCACGATTTCGCGATCGGACGGGTATAAGCGCCATCGACTTCTGTGAGCATCGTTTGCTTGAATCGACCTGCCTCACACAAGCGGTTATTTGACCACATTTAGAAATACTTCCGGCGTACGCGCAACAAGGAATTCGTGCATCGAAGGAAAGATTTTGCATTTTTGTTAGTGTTGTATGTGTGCGTGTGAAAAAGTGTATGTAAAACGTGTAGGCAAAAGAGCCCGCTTAATCGAGTGTTTACTTTTGGAACGTCCGGTGCTCTTCGTCGTAAGCGTTCGTGAAATAAAACAAGAAGCGCCATCACCCTTGTGGATAGAAACAGCCGGCTGACTCATCATCCTTCAGCGTGGAAGGTATGTTTAAAATCGCTAATTTCGACTGGTAACATAAAACAAACATCCGTCAAGAGCATTTAAGCGAACTGATTATGAACAGAACTCCAACCAGCTAGATCTGCGACCAATACCTAGCAACCACATTTCTAGTCTGCTACGATGTTTTCTTATCCAAAATAGAACAGACATTTCAATTTCAACCACACAAGAAAATATATTCTCAGGAAAAATTTTAAATTATTTCAATCCTCAATAAAAAAACAAGTTGCTTCACAATATCAGAAAGCGTAGCAGTGACATAAAAAAATACGCCACTGTTTAAAATCAACTATGTTTAAAACCTTAATGACAAGCCCATCGCTGCTGCTAGTAGCCCTGAAACGTTGCTCCTTCTTCGTACCATCGATTTCCCCCGTGGGTCAACGTCTCTTGTGGCAATGATTGTGTTGACGACCATGACTCAGACATGTACAGTAGCACCATTGCATCTGCTACTGCTGTTGCCAGTATCGTTATCCTTCAGGTGACATGGGAAGATGCCTACCCTTAAAACAATAGAAGAAACATCGAAGTTGCTGGCAGCTTGTTCCAGTTCCTGTGTGTCATGGTGGGTATAGACACTTCATTTGCTCGAAATGAGTTTCCATACAGGTCTGTGTCTGGTAGCACTGTGCGCAACACCTACATTCTATTGCCACGCTCGTCCTTGCATCGACAGGCCGGTGGGGCCATCGTGCTTGCTTCCTCAGCGCCCTTGTGCTTTTCACACCGGAAGTCTGTCTTGCAGCTTGTGTGCGGAAACGTCCATAACAAAAATAAATGTTTAATATCAAACTCTCCTACGCCCAAACAAACACCGAGTAGTGCAACGCCTTTTCGGTACAGGCGTGCGACTGGTCTGTTGGTGATTTGTTATAAGCTTATGCCTGTTATCTTAATACCTCACGAAGCAGGGATCTCTGTTGGCATATCTTTAAAATGTTGAATATTTCTACTCAGCGTCTAACAAAGCTGTGAATGTGAATATTAAGTCATTTAAGATACTAGTTGCTCCAAATACGTTTCATCTTTTACACCCACCAATTGAAGATGTGTTAATTGCGCGACATCTGCCCGGGCTTAATAACCCAATCTTATATAGACCATTTTTTTGTGTATGATGTCAGCGAAATGCTGTCATGCAAATGCAGTGGGCTTTTTGGCTTACTGCCCCTTCTCTATATTGTTTTGCCTTATAAGCGAGGTCGATTTATTCGTAGCAGTACAAAATCCATCCATCGCGAACTTCCTCCTCCGCAGGTTGAAACTCTCTAAAAAAAAAACTACAGTAAAAACAAAACTAAAACAGATAAAACTGCGACCCAACAATAAAACCCAATATGATCTGTGCTAAACAGCAAACCGAGTGGCCTTTTTTCGCTTTTCTTCCGTGTCGATTCTCTTTTCTTGGAGCGTTCGAAGACTAGTTTCAGTAACGCCCCAGCAATTGACGCGTTGGCGGGACTGCGCTGTTGCCTATTCCGGAATCGTTGGCCGAATCCATAAACGGACTATAAAATCCGCATCTCCGCTTCAAACCAAATCGCTCCGCCCGCGTCGAGTCGATCGCCTTTGGGAGAATTTACCCGGCCCTCTTGCTCGGTCGCGATGATTCACATCGTAATATTTAACGTGACATCATTTGCATTCGAAGGTGTGTAGATTCCGGTTCGATCGCGGCTAGTTTCCATTCCTTATGTGCCGGCCTTTCATCGAATTACGGAAAGTTAATTACAAGCTCCTGTGCCCATGCGCCAAGGGTAGGTACGTACGATGCCTCACGCAACACCGGGGGTGATGCTAATGTAGGTTTGGATGTCAAACGCCACCTGGCCGCCCGATGGGCTAGTCGAAATTTTCGGTGTCCTAATTATTTACACGCTTTCCCACCGTTTTTTACCCTCAAAAATACCAGGCCACCCAAACCCTATCTACCCTATTTCAAGGACATTTTTCCTTCCGCTACGAGTCACGTGCTCATGGCTTACTGAATGAAGAACAGAACTTTGGGACAGAGTTTCCTGTTTGATTACAACTGCTAGCCACGATGAACGGTTGACTAACACGCACTTTTTTCTCGTGCTTTCTAGCTTACGCGGACTAGTGAAAAGGGTCAAACCCACACATCCTCGCTCTTCGACTCGGAAACACGTTCAACATGGACAGTCGAGGACCGACGACAACGGCTAGAGCCGGTGCACCCACTACCGTCGGTACGTCAAGGCTGGCTCAAATGCAGGTATGTGTTCCACGCGACCGCAAACGGTTGTTCTACGTCTACCCTCTAGGCTGTAATAAATTTATGAACGTCAATAAACTGCCATTTGGTTATCGAAAACAGTCATCGCATCAAGATGTTCGGGCGGACAGCTGGGGTAAACGCTTGCTCTACTTTAATGCTCGATTTTTCTAGCGCTTTTGTGCTTCGATTTTCTAATTACATACTTTTTTATTAAAATAACACATCTTTGCTGTGTTCGGATCTAATGAAGACTACATAAGATGTATGGTGTATTGAATATGTCAGAACCGCAGCCCCTATACAGGATCTTAACAAAAGATTATAATAAAATTGTTTCCATTCTTTTTTCAGCTTGATTATCTGTTAACGACTCCACCCATCATTCGATAAACGTAGTAAAAGATAGAAGTTTAGAATGAACTAAATACTCGGACATTAGTGTCGATTCCTAGAAAAGGAAACAAACAAAAAATTACCTTGGTAATTTGATGAGATAGAAAGATGAATTTGCAAAGAACAGGTCAGAAAAGAAATTGAAACTCTAAAAGTAAAACAATAGCACACCCTCGTACAAAATATTATCATTGAAAAGCGCAACATTTCTTCCGTCGTATAACCTTAAATACATACAAATAATAGATGAACTTATTTGTATAGATTAACTTATAACGTTTTATTATACTATCTGTGTAGATAAACTTTTTCTCCACTTTTACATTCCCCATAACAGCCTTAAAGCTATGTCACCATCCATCAGTTACTGTATAGTTGGACGCGCTATTTCATTGGCGTATAATGTATCGTCCTCCTACGTAACTACCGCAGCTCGACAATATTCCGGTTCCGTTCACAACACTTCGCTTACTTCGACTACCGGTGGCACATTCTCTTCCCCCAAACGAGCAGCACCAGCACGTTTCCACACCGCTATATTTTGTGCCCTGAGCTGACTCAACTTGTTGCCCGTTTTAAGCACGACCTTAAAGCCACGTGTGGTGGCGGGAACAAGCGATGGTGGCGATGATTCCGCGGGCAGTGCTGATGCCACAAACGCTGATGACTCACTACTATCAAACTCTCGTGTGCGGTTTTGTTGTTTGAAGGAGAGGAAAGACCTGGAACCGAGATGTCGTTTTGATTTATAGACGACAGCTCTACCTAAAACGCTTCACAACTCTAATAAACTTGGTATTGCAGAGTTTTCAAATCCTGAAACTTATGATGATTCGATGTAAACGTATAGTCAGGTCAATTAAAAACATTGCATTCCTATATGGTCACGCCGAATTGGTAGCCAAAAGTTTCATACATTCGCTGGAATTTGTTTCAAACCCCTTTATGTGCTTTACCGTTTGCGTATGCGGAAACATAATACTGAATTGCAGAATTACCGATTCCACGCGCTGCAAAATACTTCTCGCACGAATGGGCACCGATACTGTCATCTTATTTCGAATCGTTTTCGATGCACTCTGTAATTGGAGTGGTTAGACCGTGCCTGTTGCTTTGTAATTGGGGGGGCTGGCTGTTGTTTTTCTATCTCTCTTTTATACGCTCTCTTACGAACGTTTATAATGGTCAGGTTTGAAAACTAAAATCTGGTATTGATTTCTATTGATTCTTCCCCTACCGAATCAGTCTTCCGTGAAGATCGTGGCGCACGTTGCCCAATACGACTGTTCGGTTTATTTTTATGCGATTTGTATGACGTAGTTTCCATTTTAAAATAAGAAAAAAAGCAACATCGTCAAATGATGCTGTGTTTCTCTCAAGAGTTTCATTCACGTTTGCCTGTTAGCAGTCATTTTATTGTATGTAAACCTATTATAACTTATACTTATACATATACATAAACGCTTACCACTTCTTCCTAAATCCAGTTCCTTAAAAAAAACAATTTTAATATGTTGTTGGTGTGTATCAATTATACTTTGTAATATGCACACCATCTTCAATATTTAGTCACATCTACCAAAAAAATTACTCCATACATAATTGATACATGCCATTCTCATGTTCAATGGTAAACAGTGTAATTTAACATCTTGCATTCGTATCCTTCATTTATTCGTA
>JXXB01031641.1:0-16719 GCA_000956275.1 Anopheles koliensis | reverse complement strand
TTCTCTATACACTCACAAAAACAAAACTCATCTTTCGTTTGCCCAGCTGGAATTTCTGCTTCCCTCATTCAACCTTCGGTTGGAAAGTTACTTCCATAATTGGTCCTCAATTTCTAAGAAGTGCTTTCAAACTACCACACGCACACACTTACACATCCACACCAGAACACATGGTTGCCGTTCGCTTGATCTGCCTAAATACCACACACTTCCAGCGCAACCATCGAGCCACTTTGGTGCATTAAACGCTCATAAGCGGATGTAGACACACGCCCTGGCAAAGATCCGGAACTTGCGGCGGGAAGTGGTGAATCGTTGCTCCGTAGTCGGTATTCGTTCACCATCAATCTTCGTCCGCCTGTTCCCACTCTAAGGCTCTGGTTCTGGCTCGGAATCACTGCTGCTGCCACTGCTGTCTACCGCAACCGTTTGACGTACTCGCACAAAGACCTGATTGCCGTCTAACTTTTTCCGAACACGTTCGTGCCGGTTGTGGCGAATGCCTCCGCCATGGTTGATTTGCTTGTTTCAGCGAATCAAGAGCGCTTATGCCAAACCTCAGGCTTAGGCAGTAAATTAGGGATGTTACAAAGTCACTTAGTGTTAAGGGCTCGTGTAAGGAGAAACGTAGTAGATTGTTACGCAAGAGAATACTGTAGTAAAATATGATTAAGGAATGTTCAAACACGATTTACGACAGAAAAAATATTTTGTTTAGACTATAGTTAAAGGGTCGTATCGTACATGATTTAATGTGATTGTCTTGCTTAAAAGCAATTAAAACCTTTATTTTTTAACTTATCAGATTTATGTTACTTTACTAACACTGTACTAACATTTTTCCTTGGATTTTATTTTTGAAAATAATTCTGAAAAATCTGAAACTCGTACTTGTCAAGCCGTTACCAAATTCGATCGTAACGTCTGAAGCCATTGAAATCGAGATTATTGTACGATATTTGCGTGCAACTTGAGCATCGACCCAATAGATGCGAGCCGTAACCGACACGGTACCTTCGCCCATTCCCAAGGCAACTGGAAGGAAGATGAAATACAAAAAAAAAATACTCCGTCAAAAAAGAACCACAACGCTGCACGTGACTTGGGCCACGGGTTTGCCAAAACCACCGAGGAAGAAAAGCGGCAGAAAGAGAACGCGAAACGCAAAACGCAAATCATCCAACGAAATACGTCGTGTCTAAGGGAGCAGCACACGGAAGCCCACGGAAATGGCACCCGCACCTTCCCGCGCAACGGTTACTGGAAGGGGGAGAAAATTTTGACACAAAAGGAAATGATTGTTTTGTGCTTTCCAGTTCGTTAGTTGCACCATTTCAGAATTTCCTTCGCGCTCTACCTTCCCCGAAGCGGTGCTTGGGTTGGGTATTTATGCTTCACCTGAACCGCGGGCGCTGGGCTGGGGTGGGAAACCGGTGGTGTGGAGATTTACCGACTCCATTACATTTCCGACGCTCCCGTGACCGGTCGTTAGTGGACAAGAAATAGGAACACAACATAAGTTGGCCACATGCGAGCCCGATGGTCCGACGATTTTGCGTGCCATTAGATACCATTACACGTGGGTGGATGTTAATAAACGTTGATGCGGGAGCGAAATGCGGCAGAAGCGTGTGGCTCACGGCGCACGAAACTGATGCGTTGTGCAAATAGATTTTTTGTTGTTGTTAGCCGGTCTGGACGTGCCGTGGCGCAAACGATCGAAAAAGTTTGCCCAAGAGCTTGTTATTGTGAGCCGGGCAGCTGCTAAGCGGAGCAAAAGTTTCCTCCATCGAAGCTTGGACGTTGCTGCTGGACAGCTGCTATTCATGGTTGAGGATGAGGTTCGACTTTTCTGGGGTTTGCGAAGGTATTTTAGGCGGAATTTGTATAAGCAAGCTAGTTGATTGGTCAGATAATTTCGTAAGAAGAATGGATCATAAAATATGTCTTATTTCATGTGATTTTTCATTGCTTAAAATATTCATAGACGTTATTCTAGCTTTTCAGACCGAAATTATGCAATCTGTGCGACACACGTGCATTTTAAGTTTACTGATCAAAGATAATTTGTATTTAATTTTTTAGTATTTGGAAGATATTTGACTATTGCATGGATTATGAGCGCAGTTTTCAATTGACCATCAATTAGAATACAGTTGAACAGCAGATGAATTCTGCCACTCCATCGTGCATGGGAGAAAAATATTCTAAGCTGATTTTTGCTTTAGCTAGCTGTGTTAAAGACCAACCGTACCGCTCAGTTTCTGTTTTCCGTGCAAGCAAATAAAAAGAAATGAACAGATAAACTTACCCAATAAATCCCTCCACCCAAATGGTGGCTTTTTGCGGTGAAACGGAGCAACACTCAAAGAGCAACTGCCCTTTGTACTGTCCGATCCGTGGCGAGATCGGGCACGATGCGAGTGACGGAAGATACGTTCGGTACTGTAGTTCATTAAATCAATTAGGATTCAACTACGGTACGCTGCGGTACCGTGTCGGGTACGGATCAAACACAACTCACGAAGAGCGATAAAACCGAGCACAAACTTTGTTTCCCTCCGGAGCCTAGCCGCCCGGAAAGAAGCGTTTTCACTCATGCTGAGTGGAACCGTAGCCTGTGGTGGAATGTGAAGCAGACGCGGGTTGGGCTGGGGAGGCAACAAATAAAAAGGATAAATATTTCTCTCACATCTTTGCCGGATTTCGGGTCGGCTCGGAATGGGGAAGGAAAAAAAGGGAAAGAAAACAATAGAATGAACTAAACTCCAACCATTTACGATAAGCGATCTCGTAGCCGGGAAGGGCGTGATCGGAAAAACGAATCCGTTTCCGTCCCAGAAACAGAGGTCCGGGTTCACCCGGGTGGAAAAATAACCTTTTGGAACAAAACATTGCTTAAGTAAACAGCGATGATGGTGGTGGTGGTGGCTCTCCCGTTTTTCTCGCCTCACGAATGGCGTAAGTTGAGTTATAAAACTTAATTTGATCCTCTGCCTGGCAGATGGGGTCTTCAAATACTGTGCGGGGATAGGGTGTAAAAAAATGGTCTGAAAATCCGAGAAGCAACCCCGTCGTCAGGACATTTCCGCAGGTCAGGTGGTAAAGTAAATATTTTTACTCGATAACCCTCGGCGGTTAAACCGGGTCGTCGAAGGGTGTGCCTTGCTTTTAGGGCTTCACTTCGGCTCGTTTCGAACATTCGCTCGGTTGGACAGGCTCCACTGGTTCAGCATACGCACACACTCCCGTATTAGTTCCCCAAAAAAAGACCCGAAATTTAAGGGGCAATCCGGTTTAACGAATTGAGACTAGAACAGGAAAGCCTCGTTATTTTGTGAGGTTCGATTTGACACCTTCACATCCACCTTCCCGTCCCGGTGGATCTTCCAGCTCACACGGCATAACGCGGTCTAGAGTCGTGTGACGAAAATGAGGGTTACGCGTGGGAAGAGTTTTTTTGTGTGAAGTGGGAAATATTCAACCACCGCAACCTTGGCGCAAAATATGCTCATCTCGGTTTGAGATATTCCTCCCACGCTAATCTGGGTTTCAATCTTTCTTTTCATGTGCCATTTGTTTTCGTTACGGAGGCGTATCTCGGTGCGACATGATTTGGATTTCTTTGCGGCTGTCGCTTTTATTTCAAATGATAATACGAATTAATAAAGAAGCTTGAATGCGAAATACAGAAGAGAAACGTTGCAGCGATCGAAAGCATTCGTAGTTACAGATAAAAATAATTCCACTCTAATTGGTCGTGGCTGAGTGGATTGTGAAAAGTACGGTAGAAATATTGGATTTTCTGCGGTAGGGTATAAATTGTGACTCTGAATAAATTGATAGATTGTCGTGTTTTCCACTGAATGATTTTGAATATAATCTCAACAAAGTGCTTTTAAAACAACTCATTTCTCTTTTAGAAGCTTGCAAAAAACTAAGAATGAAACATCGCTACAATTGCATATTTTTAGGCGTAAAATTTATTTTCATCCTTAAGGTATCCATTTTATGCCACAATGAGAATGTCCCCTAAAAGATATGCTATCGATATGAAGATTCATTGACAATTTGATTTATTGGTGCTTGACGCACCGTCGTTTGTTTTGATACGAAAAGAAAAATAATTACTTTTAAGTTACGTTTGTATATCCTAATAGCATTACCTTTAGAACAAAATGAATCTGCGAACAATCACTCAGAGCGACCGATTGCAACGTAAATCTCGTAAAGCGAACAGCAAAACCATTCATGAAATGAAATTGCTCCCCATTCCAACTCAAAATTGGTGGCGCCAGCTGGGTTTATCGTCTCCATTTGCCATACACACCCATTTACCATTTGCCAGCACAAAGTCACATCCAAATTAGAAAAGCATTTTAAACACTCTCGCTTTCCCGGCACCGGCCTGTTGCCGACGGTGACATCCACTTTCCAATTTCCATCTCCTTATTGCTCGCAAAGGTCGGCCGCATGACAGTAAAGAAATCTTCATTAGTGACGAAAATGTCAACTAACTTTAATCCGCTCGAAACGCCGAGCTTTGTCTTAAGCGGCCGTGTGAAAATTGGTTGCCCCATATCAGACCGTGCGCGAGCGTGGAACGCTCGCGTAATTGGAGTCAGTCAGTGTGGTTGGAGGTGCAAAGCAAAAAGAAGACTACAAATGTATATACGACACCAACGTGCCCATCACGGCTGTCGAGTGAGTCGGCCGGGTGAGATTGTGTGTTTTATAAAACGTGTCCCGTTGCTTTACCAACACCCCGCCACCTTCCATTACGTTCCCCGTGCAATCACGGCGCGTGTTGTTATCCGTAATAGATATTTCTATCTGTTCGCTTTATCCCATATTTCCATCTACTCGCGAACACGCGCAACAGGACCTGGCCTGGCCGGCGGGTCTCACGGTTGATGCGCAAACACAACAAGTCAATTTTAATTATCCAACATAAAAAGTCACTTCCACTTTGTGGTGCGAGCGAAAAGCACTCACTCTGGCTGGCCGACCGGAGAGGATCGGCTGTTGACGTGGAATGCCAGGCAGTTTGAAATGCGCTCAACAGCCCTCTACCGTCAAGCACGTTCCCATTCTGCGGAACACGGCACCGTTAGAGCGTTAGATCTGGCACCATTTCGCTCGCACAAATACACGCACCCACGGTCGTTGAAACAATGGGAAAGGGCACACAACGATAGGTGGATAAGCATTACGTCATATTTTTATTAAGCTCATCTCGAATGTAATTATGTGGCCCAGGCGTCTGAATGGCGACCGAAGTGGTAGCTTCTGTTGCGCAGAGTAGAATTTATTTTGAGCTCCTTGCTGCTTTCCCACTTGGTTCCACCGAACCGTGATTAAGTTACATCTGTTCCCGATGGGGAAACCGGCGAGCACATTTGCCATCCAATGCGTGGCATTTCCACAAGCAAGCTGGAGTGGCCGCGCCCGGTACCGGCAGCAAATGATTTGTATTTCCGTTTCTCATAATGAAAACTAGATTAAAAACACCCTGGGATGGGTGTGGTGTGGTGTGAGGTGGGATGTGGCGCTATCTCGTAGCGATTGATTTTACAAACCCACGCGCAGGTTCGGTTCACCTTCTTCTGGACGCGACCGAACGGAGGATCCCGGCCCCGATGGTAGTAACGGGCCCGATGGAGCCTTTTGGGAAATTAAATTTCAAAATTAGCAATAAATTAAAATCAGTGTCCGTAAAAATTCCGTCCTCGTACACGATCCCGGGCGGAGCGTGTTGTGTGCGTTAGCGTATCGCCTTTTGTTGTGCGTGGGAACGGTGGGAAAAATTGGAAAATTGTAGGCAACGGTATCATGGCCATTTTTATTCATGATACCTGAGAAGAAAATCACAATCGAAGGTCCGAGTGGATTCAATGAGATTAATTAATATTACCAGTGTGCGTGTTTTCCTTAAAACGACCACGTTTTCTTTCAATCACAATCGAGTTGAAAGTAATGAGAACGTGTAATAGCTATAAAATTAAAGCTATTTCACTTAAAAAAAAATTACAATGCATAGAAATGCTAAATCAAAGCATTTTCAGTTTTTTTGCACAACTTCGTGCTAAATTTGGTACGGTAAACCTGAAATTTCTTTCAATGTAATCAAATTTTGTCAATTGCATACTTTTAGGCGTGGATCGAAATAAAGCTCATTTTACTTTACTTTTACTACGATAGTAAAATATTTTTATCAACATTGTACGAAAAAATATATATTCAATCAATTCACACCATGTCCCAGCGATGCGCAAAGTTCATCAAGGACGCATTATTTCACACCGTCGCGCACACCGGGCATCAATTATGCCCTTTATCTCCGTGCACCTTTATTTATCGCAAACAGGTTGACCATTTAGCAATTTACGGAATGGCACCGGCTTTCGAGAACATAATCATAAATTATTTTAACGCAATTTCCGCTTCCACACACACACACACGCTAGCGCGCACGTACCTTTTCGATAAGGACAGTGACCCATGGAGCCATTTGCGTCCTGCTGCCAATGGGAGGCGTTTCATTTTTCAAAGCACGGGACGCGGGACGCGATGAACGGCTATAAAATCATTAAAATACCCACAAACTTTCGCCACACTAATTTGCATCGGTCACGGTGCACGGATGTTGCCGTGCGCACGGACGCAACGAGCCTCAAGGGGTGCGCACATTTGTCACGCCTGCGGTCGGCGAATCGTTCGTCTCGTTCACTTGTTTTTCTGTAATTTGTTTCGTGTTTGCTTACCGTTTGTGGTTTTGGCTTTTTTTCCCCTCTTTCGCATGGTTTTGTTTGCTTTCCTGCTTGCGGAGCAAAATGTAGTGGCTCCACCCGGGTTCCCAAATTGCATTGCCGGGCCAGGAGTTCTGCTTGATAAATGTTACGCAATTCGAGGAAGCACAGGTTTTAGGTTTTTTTTTCTTTCCCCTCGGGAAAACCAGTATAGAATGGAGGGGATGAAGAAAACGTATCCGAAACGAATAAACGTTTACAATTCAAGATCGCAAAGGCCATTTTTCAAGCTCAACGTATTCGCATTCGAAAGAGAAAATATTCTATTTCCTCCCTATCAAGCGAACGTTATCTTCAACCCAACACACAGCAGCTTCATTACGTCATGATTTCGTTCCATCTTCCGGTTTCTTACAGGCACAGACGCAGGACTATACAAGAAGCAAAACAAAATGTAGAAAAAAATACTCCCCAATGAACAACTTCATTTGATGTCCATCGGAGTTTCGTTCTCGCTTGCTTCCCAGTCGCGTTCATCCATTTAATGCTCTCGTTCTCGGCTCGTTAGTGAGGCGAGCACAATCTCGTACAGATATCGAACTCTGCTGGTCGCACATTAGCGCCCAAGACAATCGAATGTGCCAGCAACCGGAAGCTCGAGCCCTCGAAAGCGCTCAGCTCTCAGTGCGTCGATGATGGATTTCGATGGGAAGCAATTATAACTTTAACAGGCAGCTGTAAACACATCAAAAATTCCAAACTCAATTACCGGCTGCACTTCGAGTCGTGGAGTCCCGGGGTTTCCGTTTTCGGACGGGGTCGCTTTCTTTCATCGTCGGTTGATAGTGCCGGCTGGTCCATCGTCACCAACGATCATCGAACTGGACCAAACAAACAAAAAACCCACAAAAGTCGGCTGGTCGATTGTATGTTTCGTCGAATCGACCATATCAGCCATGATGTTTGCGTAGTGCGTTAGCTTCCGGACGCAGTCCATCAATCAGTCCACCGTAAGAAATTAGAAATGAATCGTGTCCCACCGTGCTCCTGGATGTTGTAACCATCCTCCGGGTGGGTTAAAAGTTTTCTCTTCCTTCCACCGGGAATGGAGCATGTTTGCGAGAAAATTTGTTCCGGATATGGATTTGACATGTTCCGAGAAGCCTCGGGTCGGGTTGCGTTTAGCTCGTGAAGCGCAGAAATGGTTGAAGTCACCATCAAACTGTCAGCACGGGTCTCAAGGAGTTTCGACCGAGACCGAAAAGGGTTTTGCAACCAATCGATCCCCGATTCGAGCTACGGTTCCTTGGCCGGGCACTTGAGGTTGGAGAGACTCGCAGACAATTTCCTTCCGCAAGTTCCCGGCCCTAGGTTGAAAGGTGAACTAACTTCCTTTCCTTAGCATACATTTAGGCGCACCATCAAGTGTTATTTTTTGCATCGCAAGAAGTGGTTTCGATTGAAAACTCCGATCCTGGCGGGGAGAGGAGAAATTACTCTTGTCGCTTTTCAAGCCTTCATCGAGAGGCCGCACGGCTCTGCGTTCGACACTTCCGGCACACCGGAAGTTCCGGGAAGTTGGTTAAGAAATTTATCACCGATGAAGGGTTGCAGATGTGGAGGGCACACTTGTGCTCACCTTGAGCGGGAGGTGGACTTTCGAGAAGAGAAAATCACAACACACAAACTCGTACAGAAATCACTTCACAAACGTCAAGATATTACTCTGCTGTGTGTGTGTTTTTGATGAGCAGTGGTCCGAAAGGAAAGTGTAAGGGGTTTTCTTTGGCTTTCGCGAGGTCAAACCCTTCAACCGGAACCGGTGTCATCGAGAGTGTGTTTTCATCTCGCTTTCCGTCGAAGTTGGCGTTACAAGGAGCTGATATGAATAGAACACTCCGTCGGACGGTTCCAGTGCGGTTTTCGTTTAGGTTTCTTTTGATTTAGAAACACCGGCACGTTCCTCCGCTTCCAGCACACGTTTCCGTGTAGCGTGTTACCGAGACAAAAGGAAACCGCGGTAAATTCAATCCCGGGCAGCTGAGGGAATGCTGAGGACGGTGAGGTAAAAAATCATTCAAAACTTTTCACCGCACAACCACAACAGTCGAAACTCGGGGCTGGTTGGGTGGGTGGATGAATGGATGAAACAAAAAAAATAAAGGACAGTCCCACCTACACGTAGCACAGCCGATCCCGAATCTCAAAGTTGTCATAGAATGTCTGCTTCATCCTTCATAAGAGTTGTGAGTGAGTGTGTTTGGGTTGTCTCGGTTTCGCTTCCATCCAACAGCTGCCTTTGTCGTGATTTATATTCATTTTTACAGCCCTGAGTCGTCATGATTGATAGCGAAGGCATTGATGTGACAAGGTTTCACTCAACTGCCACCCAGACATGTTGGGGGTACAGCGTGGGCCACATATGGCTTCGCACGAGAATCGCAATCCCACACACGTTTCTTCAACTGCATCGATCAAAACGCGTTTTTTTTGGGTATGGTAACGTATTGAAAGAATCTCGCAGTGAAAAAGAGATTGTTTGACAATCATGTTTCTTAAAAAAAGCGTTGAAAAATCCATCCGACGGTTAAATTGGCTCAAACTTTTATCTATTACGCCTGAATGTTATGCAACACACATCACGATATTTCGTAGTGAGTGAGAAACTGTTTGACAAATACGTTTCGTGAAAATGGCTGAATTTCCAGTCACCAGTTGTTTCGAACTTTAAACTGCTGCACCTGATTATTATGCTACGCACATCAAAACGTGTTGAAGCGAAAAAGAAACATTTTAATACATATGTTTTGCAATAAAAAATGGTAAAAAAATCCACTCCAATTTTACATTGGCTCGATCTGTGATTTGATGCGCCTAAATGTTATGCAACACGCATAGGAATACGTCCATAACGAGCGCTATTCGTACCGAACATGGCGGAATTAACTTTTCCTGCAATACTGCAACTTTACCGGTTGCACTCACTGTATAGCAGAAAGTTTTTCCTCCATTTTTGTTCTAATTAATTCTGTAACATTTCATGAAAATTATTGTAATTAAATTACACTTGGCAAACTTGGACCGTGCACGGGCGGTGCGCATGGCCGTGAAGAAAGTTTTTCTGAACCTCATCGTACCCAATCCTTTGCCGTAAGGGATGAAAAGTTTTGGGTAAACTATTTTTGACAGGCACATTGCCACCATTTGGTACAATAATCACTCAATCTTGGTGCCTAGATTGGGACAAGCGGAAGGTGGAACGGCAAATTACATCAATATACGCCGTTCACGGTAATGAATCACTTGCATAGTTTTACCGGACCCGGTTGCGGTTGCGTGGTTACCAAAACTTTGGAAGCGTTAAGCGTACGTTGTCGATATTTGTCGGCGACCGTCCGAAATCCAAGCACGCATCGATGAAAGGCAGCAGCAAATTGTTTATCAAAAAGGGCCGCTGCTTTCTCGGAAGGGTCGGTTGAGGCGGGTAAAAGTGCTTGCCTAGCTACGACGCTTTCACAGCAACTAAGCCCGTGGCTGGAAGAAAGCATGGCCCTAATCTCGTGAGGATTATTAAGCACAAATCCTACTGATCAATAGCGGCGATGGAGGCTTGGAAAATCCACGTGATGGTGAAGCCTTACGAAAGACCGCCATGTTGGAAGCACCACACTGAGGCGTAGAAATTCCGGACGGGAAAGGGTACTATCACGCAGCAATCAAGCCGCAAACCCGGTGGCCCTCCCTTATCCCCGGTGACGGTGCTTGTTGCAAAATAGTTTAACGAACAGCTATTCAGCCGCTAAGCCCGACGGCTGCCGGCATGTATCCCTCGAGATGCGATGCAGATGCGATGTTGCGGGTCCGTATTTCAATGGCGAATCGAGCAGCACCAGCTGGCAGTGGAATGTGTACGGATTCCTCTGCTACCGGTGCCGGTAAAGTTAATCATGCAATATCGGCGTTCGGTGCGAATTCTACGCCGAACGTATGCGCTGGCTGGTGCGGTGACCAAACACACGATTACAAGCAGAAGCTGCACTACAAAGTTCGATTGATACATTCAAAAAGGGCGTTCTGGAGAAGGGTGCACCCATCACAGGTAGCTTGGCGGGAACCGTATCGATATTCTGAAGTGTGATTAAGGTCGAAATATAGATTGGTGTCATGTGGTGAAATCCTGCATCAATACAACGTTGATTCATAGCTCATTCATTCAACTGTCACTGAATAAGAGGATATAAATTGCTCCATCCCGTTTGGGCGTGCTGATTACAAATCGCTTACAAAGTTTCGTTTTGATCGTTCATTTCAAAATATTAAATAAAATTCTCACAGCAATGGATGGAACCATTTTGAAGCGCATAAATGTTATATAGTTTTTCGGATTGAATATTGGGTAGATTCGACATGAAAAAGCTCAGCTTGCACTTACCTCTGATGATGTCAGGTAGCACAAGCGAGAATCGGTGCTGTCGATAGATGCCTGCTGCACAATCCCATAGCGTGGCTCCCGGTCGCTCATGTAGTCCGAGCGCAAGCTGTCCTGTCTGTCGAAGACTCCTCTGTTGAAAGCAAATTAACAAATAATTGCATACATTTAGGCGCCACCAAATTTCATTAACATTTGAAATATTTCAAATTTTGTTTATTTGGCCCTTTGAACCGGATTTTGTTTTCTCTTATCTATTTAATTATTTTTTTCATTATTTGTTTTCTTAAAATATCTTAGCCAGTATAAGAGAGAGTGACCTTCAATGGACATACCTTTGCTCAAATGAATCCGCCCTGTTGCTCTTGTAGCCCGAATCATTCAAACTCGAGTCCTGTCGCAGCGACGGCAGTGAGTCCCATGGGGATCGCTTGTGTCCACCGCCGGCGTTGCTTTGCGACGAGACCAACCCGGGCCCGGAACCGGATCCAAACGTTGAGCTACCCGAACGCCACCCGTCCGAGTGGCGGAACCACTGGGCACGGGCCGACTCACCGATGCAGGACGCACAGCGGGTCGTGGTCGAATAACTGCTGCGCGATGATGGAGGTGGATAAATAAAACATTGCCATTAAGACGATGAACACAATGCTGCATGATGAAGACACTTACTTCGAGTTGTGGTCACTCAAATAGCCTCGATCGCGGTCGCGGTCACGTTCCCGCTCGCGTATCAACTCGTTCCGGTCGCTGTAGTAACCGTCGCGGTCACGATCGCGCTCCCGCACCGTCACAGGGCGTTCGTTTCCACCGAGCCGATGGGGCAGCGGAAGGGTCGACGATTTGGCGCTGCCTGTAAAGCCAAACGAGAAAGGACAACACCATGAAATCACACGTCACACGGGCGACGGGCGGAAGCGAGCGTGTGCCCAGGTTAATTAGTTTTTTCCTCTTCCCAAAGGACGGTCGCTTTGTACCGAAAATTGTAACATTTCCAGCTTCCAGCCACAACCGGGTCAGAGCGCGTGCCGAACACCCGCTACGGAACGTCAACGCCACCTGATGGAGACCAGCCCCAAATCAAATTTAATCAATTATTCAAAATTTTCAACTCCATTTATCATCACAGTGAGTGGTTCGGGTGGAAGACGCGTAGTGACGGGAGATTGCTCGTTTATGCTCCTTTAAGCATCCCAGCAAGCGATGGGCCCTTTCCGAACGGATGGTATTTGCTTTGCGAAGGTTATTAGATTGAGTCTCGCAAACGTGGCGGCGGAAGGTCGTTAATCCTTTCGATGGGGACCGTAATGGGACCCGTTCGTACACGTGGGCAAACAACTGTGAGAAGCGCGTGTGTGTTTGTTGGAAAAGGTAGATCATTTTTTCCCCCTCTTAGTTGGCTTGCAGTTTGTTCATTGGGAGATCCTAAATTTGGACCGTAAAGGTGGCGTAATGCTTAATTTTTAATCACTTTAGTGACATCGGTAATGCGTCAGTTTTGGGGGTCCGATAAGACGATAATAAAATATTCGGGAATGTTTTCGTAATGTTTTTAGGAGATTTTTATGATACAGCGGGTACGTGAATAGAGGTTATGTGACTTCTTGGAGAACTGCTTAGCGAGTTAATGTTTTCTCCAAATCATTAAGTAAATGATGAGGATAACAAATTGATACATGATCCTAACTAGAAAGGTTAGGATACATACAATTACAAATACAAATGCAAAAAAAAACATTGTTTTTAACATAATAATATAGGGTATCCTATTAGATTAGCTACAAGTAGTTTTATGTCTTTACTTTGTACGAATAGTACGAATCGTTGAATAGTAAATTGTACGAATTAAGCTGTAAAACGACAACTTATACAATAAGATAATCAATCATTGGCTAGAAAAGATTTTTAAACGACATAGAATTTTGGATAATCTTAAAAAACGGTCCGATATTAGGCTTTTAAGGCAAATATAAGCTAAAACAATATGGTATTCTATCGTACTATGAAATTAATATAGTAATAACTAAAATATTGTTTTATTAGTTTTATAAGAGATTTTCTTCTATATGAGAGTCTAGTACGATAGCCTTCAAAGCAAATATACTTTAAAAATAGACCTCAGCTTTGTAACATCATTTAATAATTTATAGATTTATTGTTTAATAATTACACGGATCATAATTCTCAATTTACAATGCCAGGAGCCCTAGCATATAGCATTTTTCAAAATTATGGTAAATGGCTATCTTATTTCAAAAAATACAAATAAAATCTGTTGCGTAAGATAGCTTCACAGAAGGTAAGAAATCATAAGCTATCAGAAGTTAAGAAACCTAAACACTAATCAAGAGTCAATGGAGAAGGATGTCCCACGATTGTTTTACAAAAAAAAATAAATAAATAAAATCAAATTACTTTAATAACGAGTAGATTTCAAAGACTCAACCCGTGAAACAACAGCTTGCTTCGTATACTTACTTCGTCTGATTGGATACGGGCTGCGCTGGTTGGAACCGGGCAGGCTCTCCGCCAGTTCCAAGTTCTCCATACTCTGCGATAGCAGCGCTTCGAACGTGTGCAGACTGTACGACTCGGCGTCCATGCCCTTCGCCAGCGTGTTGCGCAGATGCATCTCGTACTCCAGCAGCAGCCGCGACGTTGGCGAACCCGGTGTTGGAGTAACGTTCGGAGGATTCTACAAGGGCGCGTGAGTTGTACAGGGTTAGTATTGGGAACAGTTTGGTTTAACGCAATATCTGACGATGGCCGCACCTGATGATGGTGCGAATGACGTCCGCTCTGCCGTCCGTACGGCGGCTGGTCCTGATCCGAGTTACCATTGCTCGAGCTGGGCGTGGTCGCGTAGCACTGATTGTCGAACATCACATTGTCGGATGGTGGCGAACCCTCCACGCAGCTGCGCTCACGCTCCAGCTCCAGGTAGAGCCCACGGCCACCGTGCTGATGGACGCCTCTGCCGATTTCGTGCGACGATCTGCAAACAAAACCATTGCGAGCGGGACATGGTGAAGCTGCTGTTCGAAGTGGAACCGTCAGTTTTTCGGTCGCATCACCCACCTTGAGCCAGAGAAACGGGAGCTCTGACTAGCGTTACGTGAAATGGTGCCATTATTGTTTAACATATGTGCATTGTGAATAGTGTGCTGATGCGTATGCGGCGTGTTGGTTGCGGAGTTATAGTAATTGTAACGACGTCTGCCCATCTCCGGCGACGTCACCGGGCTCTCGGCACTTGGCATCGGTTTCAGCATGCGCTTCATGGTGGACGCGTCTGCAAAGCGGACGGAAAAGTGTGTGTCGTTAGCGGATTAAAAACAAAACGAAATCCTCCTCTAATGCCATCACACTAACCAACATTCATGTCCTCAGTGCTCTTGGACTTGTTGCGTCTCGCCGTGTTGTTGTTGATGATGTTGTGATGCATCTCGTGCTGATCGCGTGGCTGTAAGAGAGTTAAAACAGTTGTTTTGGACATCCGTTCCGGGACGTGTGCACTATTTGAGACCGTATCTACCATCTCCTCAGTGAAGTCCTTCGTTCTGGTGCCGGTACCGGTGGAGGTGGTTTTGGTTGAGCGCTCCGGTTGCTGCAATGTTCCGCCGGCCTGAGTGCCTTCCGATTTGGATGTCTCCTCCGGTCGCTGGTTGCCCATGGCGGTACCCGACTCATCCTGACCAATCTGCGAACCGACATGGTTCTGGGTGACGGCCGTTCCGGTGGCGGTGCCAACGTTAGTCATTGTACTTGTTTCCTGGGACTTTGTCTGTCTGTGGCCAGTTTCTGGAGAGGAAGTCTTAGTTAGCACTGTTCTTGAAACTCTCGCAAAGGACTAGCTTCATAGCCTGTACCTTGACTGTTGATAGCATTTCCCTGAGTATTGTTTGCACCGACATTGTCGTACAGTGAGGTGCTGGAAGTGGCCGTCGCAATCTTTTCACTCCGCAGTGTCTCCGTTTCCGTCGCCCGATTTGTGGCCCGTGGTAGCGTTGAGGATCCTAAGCCCAGAGAGAGCGGGAGAGAGGAAGCGTGTTAAGTCTGCACCTTGAAATAAGTCACAAGTCTCAACTTACCCCGGTAGCGTGGATCTTGGGCCCGAATTCTGGCGTACTGTTCCGCGGTCATGCAGGTGCACTGCGGTTCCCGGGCGCGCGATGGACTCGCCGGCGTACTGAGCGGTTTCCTCTTCGTCTTAACCTTGCCCTTCCCAGGTGGATCAAGTTTTAGTGAATAGCTTGAGGAGGCCTTTCGTGAAAATTTGAAAGAAGGCGACTGTAAAACGTCGCACTATTATTAGGGTGGATGAATGGCTATGATGGCACAGAAGGGGTTTGCGGGGGGGTGCGGGTCCGGGAAACCAGTACGATAGGAACAGAGGTGGCATTCGGTGTTGGTGAATGGTGCGCGGGCCGAGTGATGACGGGAGGGGCTGAGGTAGGAGGTTCATGTGAATGCGGCAGAAATTGTCTGCGGCTTCTTAAAGCGTTTAGAGCGATCTCGTCTCTTTGGATTGGATTCGAACGAGTGACACGAGACGGAGGTTAGTTTTGTGATGGATTTTAGTCAGGCATTAGCATTTACTTTTCTTCCCTCGCGTGAGAAGTTAGACGCCCATTAATTCACAAATAATAGTGCAACATTTTATTAGCAGCATAGTTAAGAGATAGAGCAGTAGTAGCAGTAGTAGTAGTAGTAGTAGTGGTAGTAGCAGTAGTAGTAGTAGTAGTAGTGGTAGAAATAGCAGATGTGATAGACACAGCCAAGAGAGCGATGCAGTTGTCGTACGGCTACGGTGTGAGTTTGTGTGAGAGATAGCGTGAGTGTGGCTAAGGTTCGGGATCTTGCGATCGCCAACCATCACCTCCAGTACGTAAAGTCCTACGATGCACACGCACACAATCAGGCAGGATATCAGGCTAGAGCGGATAAGCTCATGAGGGTAGTACACACACACATACACAACACGCACACTCATAGTACACAGAGAAATTCGAGACAATTCGAAGCGGTAGTAGAAGTAGTAGTAGTAGAAGTAGTAGAAGTAGTAGTAGAAGTAGCAGCAACTAGATGAGAGATCGTTAGCTATACTTACACAACACTCGCGGAACTGCTTGGCATCGATTGGAGATGTAAAATTCAGGCCCCAGGTATCGTTCGTCATCGGGTCCTTCCAGTAGATGAAACATTCCGACGCCTGACCGATGCGAGTACCTAAAACGGTGACGATTTAGTGTTAGTACTCGCTTTGGAATTTGGTTTGGAATGAGTATTTATTTTTCGTCCTAAGCTTCTATTGTCTACCAAGCTCCGAAAATCGGCTGGATCCGTGTCCAGACTTCCGAGAGTGCTGAACTCGATCCACTTACCCGGTTGCACTAGCCGCACGTCGAGGATCTTGTCGACCTGGCTGTTGTACGCGGTGATGTGAAAGATGCATTCGGGCGAGTCCTGGATGCACGTGATGTTGACCGGCACCAGATCCTCCGACACCTGCTGCCATTTGACCGTGCCGGCACCGCTGGA
>JXXB01031614.1:0-11529 GCA_000956275.1 Anopheles koliensis | reverse complement strand
AAAAGTACAGTACGAAAGACTTCATTTACACTTGACTACACAATAAATATACAAATAAATGAGGCAAGGACGATTGGTTTTGTTTTTTTTTATGTAATGTGTTGCTGCTAAGAATGCTGAACCATGACCATCATTATTATTAAATTATTTAATGTAAAATGTATAATGTATTTTATTGTTAGACTTTTTATACATACAAATATGTTAAGCCACCGTAAGCCAATGTTTATAAATCCAATAAAAATAGAAGAAAAAACGTAAATACAAATAAACGGGAACTATTAGCAGAGGCGTGTGCAATATTTTACCCGCAGGACAAATTCACATTGATCACAATGTACATAAAAAAGCATATGATCACTTGAAACACACATATGTGAATAAAACGGTACCAAAATAGCGAAATACATAAAAACACAAGCATAAACAAACCCAAATGCAACAGTAATGTTAAAGTCATGAATGAATTTATTCAAACACATCCTATATTCTTGTCCAAACACCCAAAATCTGATTGAATTGACGATGACAGGTTCATGACAACACATGTAAATACAACAAGTATTATGAAACCAAAGCATTGGTTATTTAAATTTGTACTCCAGTTATATGCATATTACTAATATAATGATATTAACCGAACACGAAATCATCAAATCATAAATAAATTCTACACTGTCATATTTTATCGACTCTCTGTCACTGAATGGCATTGTTAAACAAGAAAATGCAAAGTCTAAACAAGCCAATTTTGTTTCTTCTGTGCATTGTAGTTAAAACGTTTGTACGGCATATACGGCTGAAGGGACCATTTTCATCAAGATGCTTGCGTTTGTAAGTAGAACACATTTGTAAGGCAAACAGTAGCTTGTACCGTTCCACAGACAACAGCATTGGCAGGAATTCTTCGTGTGTACCGGAAAATAGAAAGAAAAACATGAACACAATGTTATTAGTAAGAACGACGCACGGAAAAAAAATTTTTTTTTTAATAAATAGGTTTTAAAACTTATACACCTATGGCTAACAAACCATCGATACAAACCATGACACAAACATCCTTTCCTCTGCACTGAAAATATTTCCATAAACATTAATGATAGAGGCTACAACAGTGTCGATTAATCGATAGAAAATGATAATATGTATAATTTTAAATTCATTCAATGAACGGCTTTTCTGTTTGCTTGACAGCATAAATTGATCCTGTATTTAAATTTCAACCGTATGGCACTAGTAATTCGACATTGCTATACTGTTTTTCTCTTTTCTTGTTTTACTTGGTACATCTCAGCAAAATCATTTTTTGGCATTTAGTCTTTTTCATGTCGATTGTACTGTGATTAATATTTACTTCCTACATTTGCAAACGTAACAACAACAACAACAGTCTGGCAAACTCGACCGACTCGACGACGGTTTGTATGAGGTTTTAAGATATATGTATATCACACGTTCTACTACCAAGGTATTCTTTAACCGCCTTTATGTCCAGGTTTATTTCTGGTACTACTTAACATAATCGTATTTGGGGACTGACTAGTGCAGCACCTGCACTGCACGGATCTCATCTAATCTCACTTTGAAAATAGAGATTACAATATGATGACATGATGATGGGCAATATCAAAATTAATATAATCTCCAGCTGTGCACGTACGTATTATCTTCCAACTCTCGCCTGCTCAACCTCAACGCGATTTTAAAACATCTTATGCCATCAGTACACGATGGAACTAAACAATAAATAACAACTATTTCAATCACCCAATGCACATCTGATCATACAAATCGAACCACCGGTGCTGCATCCAAATGATATGCTGGTAAACAATTGTTACCTATCTTACGAATGCAACCTAGCGTGATCTTTTAATCAGTAGCTGAAAATATAAGAGACTAGCAAAGTTATCACCATAATAAGCGTTTTCTTTTTTCGTATATAATTACGTAAATTAGCCCTTTGGGTACAAGAATCAATGTTAACTCGCCCCCCTCGACGATAACCTAAGCCAAAGATAGTCAAATAAAAATTTGGTTAAACTTGTTCTTCTTCATCCGCTACTCCATAAGCTATGCTTTGGTGGTGTTCGGTAATTACGATGCCGCACGGATCATTTGATGCAGCTTGATGTAGATGCTGCTGCTGCTGCAAATAATGCTGACGCTGCTAGAAGTAGTACTTGATGCACACACCAGACTCCAGATGACGCTTGAGGTGCGAACCCTGAGAGAAAGCTTTTCCACACATAACGCAGCGGAATTTTTTCATGCCTCCGCACTCGTACCTGTATTTTAGTGTATTTTTTAAAGAGAAAAATAAGAAAGGAGTTGGTAGGTTAGCGATAGGATACTTGCTGCCTATCAACAGAATCACCACTCAGAAGAAACGGTAGGAATCTTTGAATCAATCATCTAATTTCTGCCCCTTTTTAACGTCATGTACGGTTTTTTTATTTGCTTACCTGATATGTCGCTGTAATGAGCTGGCATCCTTGTAGTTTTTATCACAATCACGCCGCGGACACTGGTAGCGTCCGACGGCGTTAAGAAATTTGGACAGATCGGAAAACTTCACATCGTACAGCAAGTCGTTCAGCTGCAACAGACTTCGTCTGCCGCTGTCGGACAAGGACGCACCGGTACCTCCTCCGCGGCGGCCACCTGTGACTTTTGCAATCATTGCTAGAGAAGCCGAAGAGGATGATGAGATCGTCGATGATGACGGCGCCACCATAACACCTATAGTTGCACAGAGGAAAAACGAATCCGGAGGAACCATATTCAACAACAACCAACTTGCGCACACTGAACATAACAACACAGAGGATATAAAAATACGGATTGTTTTATGGGGTTGTGATGAATTGGTTTCACTATGCTGTTATAAAATAGGAACGAATGTGTGTATTGTCTGTGCAAAAACAGAGAAACGAATAAGGCTTCAAAGGGGGAACACCACGCACGGTTGACACCATGTGTGTTTAACGCATTGACAGGACAGGGGACCAGTATTATGGAGCACACTACAGACAATTGGATAGTCAAATGTGCGTTACCTGCGAGCACAAAGCACAATGAACAAAACATTCAAGACGATGGATTAAGAGAAATTATTTGCTTGCATTATTTGCACTATGTGTAACACAGCTATACTATTTTGGAAATGTATTTTAACTAAATATCATATTATTTTTTATTTTAAACAATCCTCCTCCGCCCTGTCATAATTTTGTACTAGAAATATGTGTATGTGTGTGCGTGTGTGCGTGCGCGCATGAGTCTTAAATTCATTTGTCTGCGCACGTGAAAATTTGACTAGCATACTTTCGTAACGCAATACGGCGGTACCGAATGTTGAGACACATATGAAGAAAGGGAAAGCAACGCGGAACTGAGAAAGCGATTTGCTGCGAAGTTTGCTAGCGACAAACCGATGAGACAGGTAAACTGTTATCCTTGCACAAACGGGTAAAGAAAAACATAAAGATCACACATCACGCCACACATCACGCCACACACACACACACACACGCCAGCATTCATCGACATACGCTGTATACATGTGGGTGTTGTAAATGATGAGCTGATTTTGATTTATGACACTTGTGTTGTGGTGTTTCGTTTTTCACTACAAACCAAAATGAGGAACAAGGAACATAAACTCACACACACACACATATACAGCAACACAGCATTCTCATATATGTATGCAAAACAAAACTGTTTAGGTTTTATCACTCTAGGCGAGCTGAGGGGTTAACCAGGACGAATGCGCATAATGTTCACTACAGCATGAAACGATCGTACGAACGATCACGGTCGTGGGCAGTTTTGGTAGTTTGAGCTGTCGGGGATGGCAACGAATTCTGATATGGTATTCAAACGGATCTACAGAGAAACGCTACATTAAACTATATCCTACGAATTGATCACAATGCGCCCGCGAGCAAGTTCCAAACATCAAATAAATAAGTCGTCCTTTGTACTGTTTGTCACATTTACGTGTCCGTAAAATAATTTGGCTCATGTTTATTGGTATGGTTTCTTAATTCCAAAAACGGGAGAGGGAACGCGCATGCTATCGTAAAGTTATCGTTACTCCCGCAAGGCTTCGTCTATAGCCTCGAACCTAAAACCTAAAATATCATACGTCGTCGAATAAGAGAAGAAAATTAAGAGAAAAATAACCCTAGAGATCTATATCATTGGCGCTTACGTAGCTATAAATATCGAAAAAGACTTAGGAGATACGAAAACCGATTGAAGCCATCGCCTACTAAAGGTAGTATATGGCTGGAGCACTTCGTCTGAAGTTAAGTCTGATTCTATGTTCCCCCCCGCTTCAACTATACTTCCGCGCTATCACTCTCACAACGACTGTCGACTCTGAATCTAGTATCTTACAGACGACAGCAAACTTCCTGAATACATAAATATTCGTCGGTGTAGTGTTTCTAAGATCACTAGCCGAGAGTGTAAGTAGTAATCCACCAGTTTAACTAGGTAACTAGGTGAACATATGGCCAATACAAACCGCGTCTCTGTAAGACGTAAAAAAAGTACGTCTCTGTGTCTCATCAAAAGCGTTGTCTTTGAATAATTTTGAAAATGTATAATGTAAGCTAAAGTTGTGCCTCTGTTAATAATCTCTGCCCTATAATTACTTCGTAACGCTGTGTGCTGCTGGCAACAACGGTATCGATGCTAATACTATTCTTTGATCCAACTACGATCTACTTTGTAAATGGCATGTCATGTTTAATTTGGTGCGTGGTTTTTGAATGCACCCCCGTCATCCCGTCGGTTAGGGAGCGAAAAAAATGAGCATTACTTTAAAACTCCTGACCGCCCCACAAGGGAATTTAGGATGACGAGGATGATGCTATGATTTGGTAAGCTTGGTAATAATGTGCATGTGCATTTTGCACATAATTTACAGTATAATAGTACAATACGGCACAGACAACATTGTTCAGAGTGAGGCACAAGGGATTAATTTCACTTCTTATCACTTCGCATCACATTAGCATGCCGTGTGGTTGCTATTGCAGCCCTCCTCTACTTTAGATATTTGTATAACCACAAACAATTGTTTCAAGAGTTGTAACTTAAATACGCAAGTAGTTAAGGTTTTTTGATATTTTGAAGTGAGAAAGAGACACCCTGGCAGAATAGACTCAAAGAATGGTAAAGAATTGTAGGAAAGACAGTTAATTTAACGGAACACAACAAGGATATTCCAAGAAAAGATACTTCTGCCTCAGGAACGAAATCAGACGGAGTCAGAACTCAAACGAGAATACTTATATAACACAAATGGCACACGGATCTCCATACGCTTCGCATCTAGCAGCTTCTTACATTCGCTCCTATGAGACATTAGCACTACTAAAAAGGGCACGACGCTTTACTGCATTTGGGCTGGCACATTCTTGAGTGCGTAGTCGTAGAAAAGGGTTTTGAAGTTCTGGAACATCGTCGACTGTGGTGCAACCGTTTCGATCTCTTCCTGCTTCACCATGAGCGCATTGACAGAAAACTTCTCGTCAGCATCCTCCTTTGTTCCATTTCCGCCTCGACCACCTTTGCCTCTGCCCTTGCCCGTGGGTGCTACCGAAGCAGCCGCCGCAGCTGCGGCGGCGGCAGCCATTGTGGCTAGTTCACCATTGCCGGCTTCGGCCGCCAGTTTAGCGTAATTGAGCTCGTCTCCTTCGGTTCCACTGCCAGAACCACCGCCGTTGGCAGCCGATCCACCGCTACCGGGCTTCATCGGACCCGGCTCCATCTGGATACCGTGCTTCGAGAGCATGTGGCGGACCAGATGATATTTGCGCCGGAACTTTGAATCGCAATGATCGCAGTGGAAGCGCGGCGGTATTCCGATACACTCATCGCGCATGTGCCGCTGCAAGTGCCGCTTGCGAAGGTAGCTTTTGTCGCATACTGAGCAGCGGAACCGCTGCATGGTAATATCTAGAAAGTTACTGTACAGGAGGCTGGTCATTTTGAAATCTACACATACCAAAGCGCCATTGCATTCAATGCAAATCAGTTCACGATGAGTCACGGATCACGACACGACGACAAAGTAGAACAGGATATGGTGGTGGAGATAGTGACGGCGATGATGATGAAGTTGATGAGGAGGCATGTGCGTGTACACACGTTACGCAAAAATCACATACAAACAATAATATGTTTTTCGTTAAATAATAACAGGTCGCGTACGAAACCGGAAATGAAAGACACCGAAACAGAGAAGGAAAGAGAAGAAGAAAAAAACAAAATGATACCATCGATATTGATAAAGTCAAGGAAAACACAAACAGCGTCTGAGCGCATCTCTTTGGCTACGCGCGCTATCTACCCTATCCAACTACGGTAGAGCTGTTCAAGAACTATCTCTCATTTCGCTAACCTATAGGTATGCTCCAACAAATACTAATCATTCCGGATTGCAGAGAATCATGAAAATGACTCCTTACGGTAAACATAAACTAAACGTAAACAACTGTAACGGGTATAAATAGACGATAATACTAACAGAGCTAAAAAACTAAAACAGAAAACAAACATAAATAAATAAAAAAGTAAGATACTCAAAGAAAAAACTAAACTAAATACGCATTATATGCTCTGCTCGTCACATACTGCCATTTTTACGTAACGTATTCCAAACAGCGTATTAACCTCGCGCTATCTGCATTCTTGTACGAGCGAAGGAACACGATCGCGAACTAACACTGTACATATGTCGTGCAATGAAGATTCAAAACTACGATGTACTTTTAACATGGTACAGACCAAAGCACAATTAATTTTCAAAATCAACTCCTATATATCGAAGGGCGGAGAGGTAATGCAACAAACGGATCCTCGCCATCTCATTTAACGGCGGTAGTCAATAAAAAAAAAACAAGGAAAGAAAAACAACGGAAGAGAGTTATTCGAATTGGTGGAATTGTCAGCAAAACCATGGTGAACGATCATACAAGGTGAATGTGTGTGCACAGTACGGAATTTGGCTCAATTCGGTGTCTTTAGTATCTTTCCACTGTAAATGTTTGCTATGTGGAATTTCCTTATTTTCTTTTATTCGCTCTCTTTTATTTCTATAGCATGTGCATAATGTACACCACAAACTCGAAACAAAACTTCATAAATAAGTTTTACTAGTCCCTGTGACTGAAATATCCTCCCTTGAGATATCTTGTTTGCTTCCTTGCACTTTTCCCTCCTTCTCCCTCTTGCTGCATTGTGCTCTCGAGGAGTGTAAGGCACACAAGGAAGAATTAATTTTAACAACTAGATATAAAATAAACCTTTACTAACACCAAACACCCCTTCTGCACAGGAGCAGGAGCGAATGACTTCTTCCCTAGACAATTTTCTTGTGCACCCCATGCTTCTGTTTCAGATGCAACTTTAAATCATAACGCCAAGAGCACGAAAACGAACAATAATCACAACGGAATCGTTTGCTATGAACAGAACTGCTGCTGCCACTGGCACTAATGCCTGATTGTAGCAATAATCCCGATGCCACCGTTATCCTGCCGCTGTTTGCGATACGAGCCGAACCACGTTGCTCTCGCAGCAAGCTACCCGTCGTTTCTGGGCCCTTGGCAGACGATGGAACGGTGGTACAAGTATCATGACCGCCAGCCGTCAGACTTATGACTGCGGGTGCATTTTTTCTACCGAATGATTCGTTACCGCTTGCTGGCTGCTTGGAAATTTTGGTAGTAATGGTGTGCATTTGTGAAGGATCTGAAACTTCGCCATACCCCCGAACGGTGGCATTCAAGCACAGACAATCCTGTCGCTGCTGTTTACTGGACAACGCAGCAACCGACGTACCGCGACAGTAACATTCGATGGTATTGTATTTCGCGGTTCCTATCCCAACAGAGGAAGCCGACGACAATGCTCTTGCACTGAAGCAATCGTCATCGATGGGTATCGACTTGCGCTGCTGTTGTTCCTGTTGCTTCTGCTGATGCTTTTGTAGTTGCTGGTGATGCTGCGGTAGTGCTAAAGAAGATGCTGTCGGTGAAGTGGACATCGATAGCAACAGTACCTCGGCGGGGGCAATACTTGCAGGTTCTTCAGAGGGAATCTGACGGTGTTGGTGGTTGTATGCGGACAGCATCATGCTGGCAAGTACACCTAACGAAGAAAGATCAAACGGTAAAGGAACGCCCGTCATGTTTGGGTCTGTGTGTTAACTGCCATTGCTGCGTTTGCATCATCAACATTTGCAGAATACTGCAGTATCTCAATCTCTCTTTCTCTATTTCTCACTCATTCGTTCTCTTCCACAAGGGCCTTTTTATTGTAATCATCTAATGAAAAAGGCGTTTTAAAAAAGACACGTGTAGCGAATAAAATAACAAATCTCTAATAGTAACACAGACACCCGGGCACTACATCCTTCCAAAGGAAATAAAATATACAAAAAAATAAGGATACCAACACAAGTGAGAGAACAGCGAGTGCAAATTATGAGAAAGAAGAAAAATCACCGAAACGTTAGCAGATAGCAACATATATTAAGGAAACAAAAAATTATTCATCGATTTTAAAGCCCTACACGATTAACACACAGATGGGAGGCGCAAAGCTATCCAACATGGTCCCCCATGCCATCTGCTCAAAGTAAGATATGATTTGTCTGAGAGAGTGGTGCTCGTTTATTAAAGGGTTGCAACAGTTACAGATAACGTTCGTAACAATACCACCGTGAAATTCTTTACAGTCGTCTGTGCACACGATTCTGATTGGTTTTCCTTCCTTACGCCAAAATTACTTTTTACTTTTTGTACACACATACACACAAGAGTATGACTTTTCACCAGTTTGCGTAGACAACAATTTTGGTTCGGTTTCGTTATCAAATGCGGCGGAGGACGATTGCAGCAAGCGGATCCATAGTACAGTCACTATCTGTGCATTATTTCTGAAAAATTTTATCCAACTCAGAATTCATAGCGCAGTGAAAAAGAAAAACGTTTCATCATTGGTTTGACATAATTTTATTACTTACTCAATACAGATTAAAGTGTTTGTCCCTCCATTAAAAACAATTTCAATAATTTAACACGTTAAAACATAGCTGCTCTTTTTTTTTTGGTATTCAACTAACGAACTGCGACGATGGAAGTACAGGGATGGCAATATACCGTGGAATGGATACGGTCATTACACGTTACTGGTATGTCGTCGTTCTAGCGATTCAACCGTATCGAGACTGGCTGAAGCTGAACCATCTTTTGATGGTATCGTTTCAGTACTGACACCACCGGTACTAGTAACAACAGAAACAGAACCAACGGTCATGTCACCAGCACCCGCGCAGTGTAACCTCGTGTTCGATATGTGCGCTTTAAGGATGTCCTTGCGCGAGAAACGCTTCCCGCATTTGAAACAACCGAACTGCTTAGCCACACCGCACTCATACTTCATATGTCGCTCTAGTGTGTAAGACAACGCGTAAGCACGAGGGCACCGTGGGCATTTAAATGAGGACGCTGACGTGGACGAATTCGACGATGCCGATGCAACGGCCGACGCTACGGCAACGGCCGCGCAACTATTGTTGTCTTCGCTCATATCGACACTATTGTTGCTAACTGCTTCACACATGCCATCTTCGCTACTGCAACAACTAACCGCGACTGCTGGCATTGTTGGTAATGGGGCCGAGATGCTGCTGTTTGTCCCAGAAACAGCGGCTACGGCAGCGGCGGCACGCAAAGTAGCACTCAGAAGCCGTCGCGTATTCGTGCGCGGGCAAACGCTACTAAATCCACACACTTCCGGTGACATTAGGCAGGAAGAACTGACAGCTTTTATCGATGCTCCAGCTGATGGGTGCGATGGAATGTTTGTCATTTTTGCAGCTGAAAGTAGAAAACCCATCGACACGGATTTCACAAAATCGAACGCCGGCGTGGAAAGAGAGAAAAGCGAACAAACGAATTGATGATACACCGCAAAACAAAGTGGCAGTTACAATAAAAACAGAGAACAGAGAACCAGTGTTGCTTCAAACCATAAATTAAACCCTCTTTTCTGATCCGAGGATGCACTCGCGCTGGTTGCAAACCAGGTATCCTCATAATAAAAAAAAATTACAACACGAGTTACACTCAAGATGTACTAATTTAATATCAATTAAACTCATCATATTGATTTGCGATATGAGAAAATAATATTGCATTTAAAAAGAACTACCAATAACCTATATAAGACCTTTACAATCTAAATTAATTTGTAGAAGTAACAAATGTGTCTTCGAAAGAGCCCAAATAACATAGTGAATGCTTTCTTCCTTCATTGCTAAATGAAAGCAAAGGAGGCAAAACCTACAAGTTCAAAACAGGATTGGTGGGTGGGTTTGGGTGGTGGTGATGGTGGCGTGGATAATGCAAATATGAAAAGCTTACGAACAAATCACAAGCTGAAAGCTTTTACAAAAAGCATATTCTTCAACAAGACACACAACGATCGCGCGAATATGTTGAAGTATTTCAAGCACTTATGAAACACAATTACACAATTTTCAATCAAAACAGAAATCAACTTAACAGTGAAAAAATGAATGTGTGAAAAAAACCCAATCACTTTCTGTCGCTAAAATTGAAACAAACGAAATACAATGCGTATGACATGACAATTGATGAAAAATGAGCCTTTTCTGTGTCAAATCATGATACAAAAGATAAAAGTGGATATAGATTACGTCGTGCGCATATTAACACATCCATTAAAAAGTATCAGAGTCTGCGGAAATATTGAATAGGTACGCCTCCCACTACCTTCAGTGTACTAATTCACCAACCAAGAGAGGGTAAAAAGGTGTCACAGAGCCCACATGACCAACCGTATTATCACCCGACATATGAAGGAGGATGTATTTTTAGATTCTAAGCGTAATGTTAAAGGAATCAACCGGCCTAATCTAACAACTCAGCATAATGTGATATTACGTTCGCAGGATTTTAAGAACTGAACACGATTGCTAGTTTAGATTTTACATGTAATAACACATCATTAATTTATTAACTCTTTTTGTTGCTATCTATCGCGTTGGTAGCATCCAAATCCGAGACGGGAACGAACCAGCGGTTGAGGTTTGGTTTTGGGGTTGACTTTTGCTGTATAAGCGAAATTTCTTCCACTAATAAAACGTCGCGAGCAATTCTTCAATACACTGATGGCATGAACGAAATATACAACAACGAAAACTATGGTGGTCAAGAAAAAACACAAAAGGCCACAATAGTACAATGAAAATATACTGTCTAATTTGACAGTTGGTGGTTTTTACAGTTTCACAAAAATTACAAAAAAATAAGCGAACTGATAATCTTCAGATCAGATCATCTATAGTAGGAGCCCAAAAAAAACATGATTAAACAATTACATAACGGCAGCCACAGTACATCATTACACATCATAGTAAAATAAAATGTTAAGCTCCACCAAGTCATTTTTGTCATGAAATTTATGACCCAAGACCTA
>JXXB01031598.1:0-16489 GCA_000956275.1 Anopheles koliensis | reverse complement strand
TCTCTCTCTTTCTCTACATCCTGGCGTCACATCGCTGGCGCATCAATACGATGAAATACTGACAGATAACAAATAATAGCCTTACGCCACATTCGCCTACAACGGTTGTGAATTAATGAGTCTTTACAAAATAAAAGTCTCCTAGCTGGGGCTGCGCACTGGCAGCGATCACGACGATCACGAAATTACGCACAAATATAGACTCTTACAAGTAAAGCTTTCCTGGGCGATACAAACGACGAGATCTTACAACAACAAAATTAAAAATAAGGAGCGTTAAGAAACCTTTGCAACACATTCTTCCCTCGCCCTCGTGTGTCCCGAGAATGGAAACGGTTAACGATGTGTGTTTAGATTTGGATTCTGATGCTGGTTTAATACCTACTGCGCGGCCTTATTCGTTTGGAATGTTCGAAGTTTCATGAGGTGAGGTCATACACACACAGTGATTTCTATGTACAAAGGGTAATTCGTAACACCATTCTGTTCTACTAGCCTCGCCTAGCGCTCGCGCACGCTCACCACGAAACCGAAAAAGAAACCTAACTAAACTAACCGAAACGAAAAAAGCACAAAAAAAAACTATCGCAAAACTACGAAAAGAATGAGAGGCATAATGTTCCTACGGTTGTGCTGGTTTGCTGGAAGATCAACGAACCAGGTAATCTTCTTTAGCTTTGTTGCTTTATCGTTACATGCAGCTGTTTTATATCATAATTTTCTCCTATGAGGTTCTCCCACCGGAATGGTGTGTGTGTCTCTCGTAAGAGTGAAATGCAGGATAAAACTCCCTGCAGAACGCCCTCTCCTCCAAAATACGCAATAAATTAAAACGATTGACCGGGTTGTGCCGCCTACTAGCCTACTATGTACAAGTGAGGGAACAAATCGGTTCGTAATCCCTGCAGGATATAAGGAGATATTTGTTCACAGAACAGTCGCGCAATTCACAGAACAGTCGCGTGGTTTGCCCTTGCATACGGCTACACTCCCGATTAATTGGCTACCCCGTTCACCCCTCCCCGCAGAATGGATACCTAGTAGAGTTCACCTAGTAGATGACCTGCACGGGCCGCCGCATCGAGTTCTCGAGATCGGGCAGCGTCGACTGGGATGCACTGGGACTGGAACCGGGCGAAGCGGACGACGTGGACGAGGTATTGTACAAGCTATTGGAGTGTGCGGCGTACAGGGGTGCGGCGGCGGCCGCCGCCGAGATCCCACTGTAGATGTTCGAGTAGAACGAGCTTAGCGAGGTCGGTGGAAGCTGCTGGCCGCCCGACTGTTTGCCACCCTCGCCGAGACCACTGACCGGCGAATGTGCGGCCTGTACGTTCTGCTGCGATTGGTGCAGCTTCTGCAGGGTAAGCGGATCGAAACTGCCAAAGTACGGGACGGGATAGTGTTGCTCGAGCTGCTGCAGCGGGTGGGTCGGTGCGAAGTAGGGCGGCAGCTGCGGGAACGGGTAGGATGAACCGAGCGAACCCTTGCCCCCTTGCTGCATGGCCCCGAGCGCGCCAAGCCCGTTGGCCGCGTTTGCCAGCGGGTTCTTCGGTTTGCGACGCGGCCGGTACTTGTAGTCCGGATGCTCCTTCATGTGGGTGGCCCGCAGACGTTTCGCTTCGTCAATGAACGGACGCTTCTGGGCTTCGGTCAGCAGCTTCCACTCCGATCCAAGCCGCTTCGATATCTCGGAATTGTGCATCTTGGGATTGTCTTTCGCAATCTGACGGCGCTGCAGCCGCGACCAGACCATGAACGCGTTCATCGGACGCTTGATGTGTCCCTCCTGGCCCGGCGAGGTCTGTCCGTTCATGCCACCCATACCACCCTGCCCAGCGCCACCACCCTGTCCACCAACGGACCCGTGGTGATGGTGATGATGCCCACCGGCACCACCGTGCACCCCTCCACCGTGTCCCTGCAGACCGGCCAGTGACGAAGCCGGAAAGCTAATGCCTCGCTTCAGGCCCAAGTGATCCGTTGGCGAACTGGGGCTGTGGTGTGGTTGCGGCGCAAAATCTGCCGCCGGTGGAATGTCCATCCCATTGCTCAGCGCAAACCCGTAATGCGGATGTCCCAGACTGGCCATCGTGTGGTGATTAATCATGTTGAGCAGCGTTTCCAAGCGGTCATACACACACGCACACGAAAACTACACCAAACTCACTGGACTCTTTGATCGAAACACTGATGATTGTTTTGTGAAACCACTTTAGCACTGCGTTTTATTTTTCATAAGCGTTTTTGTTGCACTTCTGTTGATTGCTCCGTAATTCACCAACTTCTTACGCTCACTTGTTGGATATATTTAATGTTTCAATTGTACTCGTAGTGAATTCCGCTCGAAAAACCACAATAATAATGTAGCGTTTCTACACCAAGCACACGCACTCGCACACCAACAATTTTGCAACAGTGAACAGCAACAATCGTCACAATTCGATCACTTTCTTCTGATTTCCTGTTTGTAGTGTTCTGTTGTTATTTTTTTTTTTTATTTTTTAATAAAGATCGTTCCTTTCGAGCCACTGTTTGCTAGGGTCGCACCGGATCGGTCTCGAATTCGTCCGCTCGGCACCAGAGTTCGAAGCGTATTGAAATGTCTGAACCGTACACGGTACGCAGGTTCGTCGTTGTTCGGTTGGAGTTTTTCTTGTTTTGCTTTTAATGTGCGCTTTTGTGCGCTTTTGTTCAGCTCGTTCGGTTCACTCTTTCTCTCGCTCTTCCGGTACCTTTGTTTCCTTTCTCTCGTGCATTCTTCTCTCGTGTTTAATTGTTGGCTTCTGAAGGGAGCGCTTGTTTTCTCGCTTTAATACACGAACGTGAGAGCGTGCAACGTCTGCGAAACTATGAGCTATCTCTTTCTCCCAAATATGTTGCAGTAACAGAGTGAGAAAGCAGCTATTTCGCGCTATCCGTTGAAATAGGATCACACGCTTTCAGTGCAGACATTGCACGCATACTATCAAACACCGAGTGTATAGAATGAAAACGGAAGGCGTGGTTACATCAACAGTGCCTCCATTACTAACAATTCAAGTAAAAAACAACGCGTCTTATACATAACCGTAATATATAAAAAACACATTCTTCTCACTATTGCGCGCCTTTCATTCTCGAGCTCCAATACATCGGCCCATTGTCGATGCAGATCAAACACTCCATAAAAAAGGTGAGCTTTCTTCCTCTATCTTGTGTACCGGAAAACGGGCTTTTGCCCCGCTTTTGTTGCCCTTTTCACTATTGTTCTGGATCGGGAGTTGTTACACTGTGTGTGTGTATGTCTTTCTATAGGATTTTTTTGTTATGTTTGGAGTCTATGAATTGTGCTTTCGTTATAGGTATAGTTTCGCTGCTAGAGGCTTGGTTTGTTTCAATGCTTTCAGTCAACTGCTCCCCTTTGGACTGAAAAAAATAACTTATTTTGTGCGAGTGTTTGTGTTGTTTTCTAGCACGTTTTGCTTACCCCCTCTCAATACGCAACCGATAGGCGTCGGAAGGAATTTCCTTAGTCGTCGTTCATTCTTCGTTATTTGCTACGACGACAATAAAACGATATAGAGCGTGGCAACGTTAAATTTTCTTCCCCTACCACTTTAAGGCTTCCAAAGGGAGTAGTCAGTCCACAAAACCAACAGGACAATGTCCCCATCTCGCTCACTTCCTTTGCTGCCTACATTGAAAGCTTTAATAGCCCCGCAATACATCCGTTCCTGCCCTACATATCTAAAAGCTACACCACCACACGAACAAAAAAAAATCAAGCTTTTCTTTGTATGGGCGCGTTTTGCTCCCCCTCTACGCGAAAAGAAAAGCTTTTTCCTGTTGGTTCGTTGTATTCCTTTTTATCTTCTCTTCTTCGCATTCTTTGGGGTTTCCGGTCTGCTCTCTTTCAGCATCGTATATTCAACGATTTGATTTTGCGCTTTCTTATATTATACTCTTTTCTTTCTTGTTCTGTTCCATTTATGTGGCCGTCTGCGTTGAGCGTGCCTCGTTTTGTCGTATATTTTCATTCGTTTTCCTACTCCCTCTCGATTAATGGTGTCCATTCTTACTTCTCATTGGTTTGTTTGGCCGGGCTTACTGTATCACTGGATTCGTCGTTGCACTTGAGTTGATGTTCTGCTTATTTCCACCAACACAATCGGTGTATTCACGTTTGCTTCTATGGAATGATTTTACGTTCACAATTTAAATCCAATATTTTTTGTACTGGGATTAATTTTTTATGGAACTGGAATGTTTTTTATACGCATATTCTCTATACAAAATGTCATCATGAACATCCGTATCACAATGCAGTTTTGCATTGATCTAGGGCGATATTTTAGATTGTTTTTGTTGACATTTAAAAGTGTCAACAATCAAAAAACATTAAGTCATTTGAGTAGGAATATCGGAAAGGATTAAACATTATACTTTATTACTGAAATTTTGAATTTATTTCTAAATAATGTACAGCTGTTGTTTAAGTTTAATATAATTAACTACTTACTTATTTCTTTATTTAGTTACTATAACGCAAAAAACATTATTTATAATAAAATGTATTGCTGTTTTATGACTTTTCAAAACATATCAACATTCGTTAATGCATTCAAATATAATCGACTGCTACAGCATCCAAAATGTTTACATGATTTTTATTTGACTTATTGTTTATTTGATTTAGACATGTAAAATAGTATGCTAAAATATAATTTAGTAGATACAAAATATTGAAAATGAATTAATCACTTTTCATGCTTGTAATCAGTATTTGTTGTATATAATCCACTGTAAATACAGGCATACATTTCCGTACTCTTAACTCATATTGGTGCAGAAATGTTCCCACAAAGCTTCCCAATGCTCAAAATAAAAAGAAGTCTCAGTGGTCAGTCTCATAGAACGCAGAAGCCTCGGCCAGTAATCGAGGCTATTACTTTTGAACCTTTATGTTTTCTTGAACTGCTAAGCGCTTCAACTGAAAACATCGACAATAAACAAACGACACCCAGCGATTAAACATGTGTTCGCCTTTATACCGTGCCAATGGAAACGAAATCGTTTTGTTCGCAAGTCTTTGTATGCCACAATGTCTTGATGATGTTGACACCTCGTAGATGCACAATGCAGACGCTTTCAGAGTTAATTAAATCTCAAACATTTGTTTGGCATACACTTTGTAGCACACTACACCGTAATCGTGGTGCATAGCTTTTTTCTTGTGATTTGATTCCTTTCCTATTTTTGGGAATTCCATTTTCTAGTGACACTAAAGCAACGTAACAAAGCAAGCTTCTGCATTTAGCGTGAGGGTCTACGAGGTAGCGTTTTTATTGCTTTCTGTTTCTCACATTACCTGTTGTTGTGGAGGGATGCTTATTTTTTTTCGTGTCAAGCTCTTCGACCCGAGCATATGAAATCGATCCTGTTACTTTTTTCCCCTTCCATGATGACAATTCTGCCCTCATATAAGCCTTAACGTGTACGATTTGCAAGGCGAACATTTTTTTTATATTGCCGCTTGGACAGTGGGTAATACTTGCGGATTTTTTTTACTATTTTCAGCATTTCCTTGATTTTGTGTTTTTTATCAGAGTTTGCTTTCGTTTTTTTCCGCCAAACTCTACACCATTATTTTGAATTTTATCCACTTTTTTACGACCTTTTGTCACAGTTTTGTTGTGTTTTACAATCCTGTACACAACGAAGTGCATGCGAAATACAACAGTGGAAAAACAAACATGGAATGAATTGTACGGAGATGAATTGCTATACGATCGATCGTTCACTACCCACACCCAACCACCATTTGGGTTCGCTTAGGGTTTCAGACCAATGCCTGATTTACAATTGTTTGTTATAGCTACCAACCTTAATTGTTAGAAAAATACCGGTAGATCTCACCGTGTATTGTGAACCTCACCGTAGTAAACCAATAAATGGTTCGTTCGTTCGGATTGTGTTGTGCGTTTATTGAGCACTTTCTCGAACAACCATTTGCATACGCGGAAAATGCTATGCTCGCTGCGCAAACATGAAAAGCAGAGACAAGGATCGACATTTACAACATGCAAACCCGTCATGAATCATAGGGATCGGTTGCAACCGTTTCCCGGCACCTAACCTTAACACCTCCTAATTAACAACCAACTCTTTTCCCGACGCTCGTAAAAGAAGAGAAAAAGGTTACAGTTGGTGCTAGTTACAGAGCATTTCCACAAAGATTCAACGAGCTTCCTCTACAATTCTTCGATTGTTTGGAGTTTTGGAAGCAATTGGAAGCTAAACGGTACCACACATATTGTAAAGGTTTCGAAAAATGTAATGCGATTGTATGCGTAAAATATTGCGCACCTATCGTGTTGGTGTAACTTACAACGGAGAGTTAACCGTTTATGATTCGTTTATGATTACAATTTTACAATCTTGAAGAAAACTGAAAGAACGAGAAGAAGTGAATTTAAACGTTGTGTTAAATGAAACTTTATTGCAAAAGAGGGTAAATAATATTGTCAAACATATACAACAAATTTCAAATTCTCTAAATCCATATTTAATATCTATAATAATTTACGTTTCTATTCTTACGTTTCTATATACTATCTTAATTTTTTCATATGTGTTTTTTGCCGGACTTGTATACTTGTAACCATTATATTTGTGTATTATCTTTCTCTGAGTTCCAGTTATTAGAATATAGAGTAAAACTATACATTTATTTATAATTTGACACTTCGAATAAACGACAAATTATAATAAAATTTTTAATTAAGTCCCGATACAAACACCACATGTATGTACACAGCTCCTGGTTGTAATGTGCGCAGAGAAATAATTCTGTTTCATGATCATGGGTTTTTATAAAATATATTAATAATAGAATATAATTCAACGTTGCAGATTCAAAGCAAATGAATATTGAAATGAAGAACTTAATGGTTAGCCACTATATTTGGACTATCTATCTTCAATTGAAAAGTGTATATCGTGTCTACTGCAACTTCAACAACAACTTCAACTTCAACTACCATACTCATTATACATTACCGCTAACTGAATACTAATAAAATAAAATAGAATAAACTACTTATTACGGTATTTTAGCAGATATATCAGAGATGGTGATATGCTCATGCTAATTGTGACATGTGTTACCTATCTTAACCATCATGTAAAATGGTGATCGCCGGTTTGCGACAATATAAAGAAATAAAAAGGAATTAAATGAAAATATAACCTACACAAAACAATAGTTTGCAAGCTGTCATTCAAATATGATAAGTAAGAGGTAGTTGACGATGACAACTTAACCTTCAAATGCAGCTGATGAAGCTTAAACTTGTTATTCGTTCAATGAATTTTAATAAAGCAGATCAGCGAAGATATTACATCCGTTCGACATACAGAACAACCACACAAACGAGCTATTAATTGTTCCTCTATTCCTTCCTATCTCCTATACGCACCTTAATACTTTCAAGCGGATGCACGACTCCAAACTCATGCCCCGTGCAGAATTGCCATATAGTCGAGGATTGATCTCAGCCGTGCGCATCCAAATAGTGATGAATGGCGAAATAATTATCTGCTACTTGGCTTAATTTCCTTTCATTCTATACATTGCTTTCTCCTTCCCTCATTTTATACAGTACTAGGCCATGTGTGTAAAGAGGCATTAGCTGAAGAGCCTCAAAGTTCCCTCGGAAACCAAGCTTTGCCTTTTCAATGGCCTTGTTCCGTACTTCCGTTCCGTGCCGATGTAACGCAGCAGATTAGATTTTAATCGAGTCCATCTGCAGTGCGGCTTTGATGCGGTGGAAATGATAAGCTCGCCAACTCAAACCTTGCAAACCATTCGGTAGCGGCTTTTTAGAAAACCCTCAAGCTGCCTCTTCAAACAGGAGTCAATTAAAGCGGGGTTGCAAACATTACAAGCAAGAAAGCCGTTTTTCGCTGTTTTTTTCCTCGCACTCAAAGTTCACGCTTTTTTGTACGTTTTGCCGAAATCATCCGAAAGAAAAAATCATCTGCAAGTAATATTTCATCCTCCCGCATTCAATGCTCTCTGTTGTTGATGGTGCTGCTGCAGCCCAATTTCGACCATGAAGTGGATCACGGCAAATTTAGAGCCCCGAGGGTACCCGATCTTACCCCGAAATTGGCTCTATTAGAGCGTAAAGAACCGTGAAAGGATCGAACGGAAGTATGCTACCGGTTTTCGTGTATTTATTACTTACTTTCTTTGCTATTTTTACCAAATTGCCATACCATGCTACGCCATGCCACCGATTGGACTATTAATATTAATCAATTTGTTACAATCAAACACCATATTGCACAGTGACGTGATTAAATAGTGTTTGCACTATGCTGATCGAAAGGAATTTTTATTTTGCACATCCCATTTTTACCATTCGGTCTGTTGCTGTTATTCGAAAACTCATATCATATCGATTTGCGATAATTTGCAATCTAATGGAAGTGTTAGTTTAAAATTAATTCTATCACACAAACAAACGATCGGACATAAGAAGCTGGCATAAAAGTATAGTGAATATAAAATCAATATAATGCGGCATTCCATGCCGCAACACCTTCTGCATAAGCGCCAACGCAGATCGACAAAGCACAGAACGCACTCATAAATTCACTAAATATCGCCACCACAAATCATAGTCATAATTTATGGCAAATAAATTAACCACCCATCGATTCGCTGTCGCAGTGAGATAAATCACGCGTAATCCAGTAATTTATTGACCTTTTATTTATTTCCAACCTTTTTCTGCGGGCGCGATAAACGCTCCGTTACGAAGAAATGTCTCCAAAATGTAAAATGGTGCTCGCGTGCTGCAGTTCGTTGAACCTGGTTATAATTTAGAATACAAATGTTCGAATTTTGTCTTTTTCAGAGACTCTATAGGATCTTTACTGATAGCAGGATTAGCAGTTATCTTTTGTATGCTAATTGTATTGATACTGTTTTGATACTTTTCCTGTAAATAAGCGCGTTAAACATATTCTCGAGTATGAAAAAACCAAAAGAATTAAATTAAAAACACTCACAAATATGAACATAATACAAATTATCATTGATAACTTAATTTACTATAAATTTTTAAATTAAGGTACAAGATACTGTTCTGTCTAGGACTGCCATCCTTGACTTCAAGCTTTGTTCAAGTGTGAAAATATGGAAACTCTTTTATGTACTGACACCTGGCACAGGTTTGTACTAGCTAAAAATGAAATGGTACAACTAGTAGCCCTAAAACAAATGCTAATAGTATTCGTGGAAATATTACATACACAAAAATTCGATCATTTTAAGTCATCCAAAGCTGCAAACGATCATTTTAAGTCCATCCACCATCCAAATCAGCTTCTACAACGAAAATGCTAAGCAACAAGCAAGGTGCTAGTAGTCGATTGGTTTTAAGACAAGCTAAATACAATATTTTCTATGCATGAAACTGGGATACGCTTCAGAGACATGGTTTTTATTAAATGGGATAAGAGGCTGCAGACCATTTTGTGAAAAGAAACTACAATTTTATCCACATGCTTAATATTGCTTAGCACATTAAAATTATATTACAAAAGATTGATCATGGAAGTTGAATGAATCTCAACGATCAAACGCAGAAAATCGGTTTTGAGCCAAGCAGCGTGATAATATTATTTGGTATGGTTAAGTACGTGTATCTGCAACCTGTAGATAATACATCTTTATTATTACTAGAATTCAGACTGAAAAAATGTTTATCATATTTTGAAATTGTTATTATCATGTTAAAAGTACTTCTTATGCGGACCCAGTTAAAACTTGAAAGTGAAGAATAATTTATAATTCTGCTGATTCTTCGAATGGCCAGCCTAATAAGATCCCATTATTCCATGAAAAAGCTTACACGATCGCAACTCACTTGAATTTGATTCTATCGTATGATTATGTCAAAACCGCCCCTGGGTCAGTGATACAGACACACAACTAAAAAGAAGTTAAACGAAGTAGCGTGCCGCACGCTCGTTGCATGCCATCAACCAGCACCAGCACCGGTTGATTCTGATTGATGCTCACAATTAGCATTTCCCATGCAAATCGGCCACTCTTAAGTCCACATCGTTCCCCTGTCCTGCCCTGTACCTGGGCGACGTTGGCACACCGCAATCCGCACGACAACACTGGCCGGACTGCCGCACACGCCTCAGCTAATCCGGTTTAGCGTCGTCACCTTGTTCGGCCCAACAAAACAGAAGCAAAAACCGAAAGAAGAAATTAAACCCAACACCAAAGCCAGGACGAAACGATCAGGTGCCAAAACTCGTGCACCAAACGGGGCCCCCACGTACGGTAGGCCACGGATTTGAGGCAAAAATCATTTACGCTCTGCGGTCGACTTAAACTGACCACCCGTGTCCCCGCCGGTCAACCATTCAGGCTGATAAGAGCTCGATCTCGGTTCATGTGTTCATGGAAAGGATTTTCGTACCCCGCATTGAATGGATTGAATGCAAATCGGGAAAGAGGATTATGACACTTCTTCGTCCACCTACTACACGCCCGACCACAGCCCGCTCACCGTACCGGCCACCGCTGGCTCGTGCTTGTTAGAAAATGCATCCATTTGCGGGCGTGAGTAAAAAGAGAAGATTAAAGAGATCAATTGGTAACGTTGTATCCCGTGCACAAATGGTTGAATGCCGAAATGGACCATAATGTGGGCTCCGGATGGGTGAAACCCTATTACGGCGGACGAATATTGGTCATTCAACTGACAGATTGCGATATTCGAAACCCATTGCTAGGAACGCTTCGGCAATGCTTTGTTGTTTTGCTTCGTATTCGTATACAAAAGAAAGACAGACTAAAAGAGAAAGAAGAATTATTGATTGGTGTAGTTCTTATTCTGTCGTACTAGTAGCAAAGATCAACCCTGTTTAAATCACTAACGCAAGGTTTTAAAATTTTATCAAAAAGCTTAAAGTAAGTAGGAATATTCGCCATAAACTTTATTTATTCCATACTGTGCTTATCTGTTAATTCTAAATAACTAATACATAAATCAATCAGTCAATAATGTTTCTCGTCAGAAAATGGTAAGAATCATAAAAATGGGCTCAAAAAATCAGTGTTCGAATGTGTCCGAAACACTTTAACACTAGGCAAAGAAATCAATGTTCGCATATTTTTCATATATCCTCGTGCATTTGTGAAATTAATTATACTTTTCATTCCTTGTTTTTCTGATCAGTAAATTTGCATTAGCTTGATCTTAACATACTTGCAACGGCTGTATTTAAACCGTATTTAACTGACATTTTTTTAATATGTATACTAAATTAAAAACTTAGCTTCACTACTCACTTCACACAAGCTTCTGCCTTTTATTCTAAAACACTACGCTACCAATTAATTGTACAATTTTGGCAATAACTTACCAGCACTCTAGATGTCTCTCCTTAATCTGGGAAATTCCAACCATTTCACATGAACATTTCTACCACATTACCTCCAGAGAGGCTGACCAGTCCATATCTGTTTGACTTTTCTATTACGTCACTTTCGACCAATTATTACCGATCGTTTGAAAACCCACCGCATACGCGGACATTGCTCACGAGTGTGGCATAAGACGTTCCTTTTTTCTCCCTCCAGTTACATCCCTCTATTTCTCGCGCGGACTTTAGCTCTACCCTTCGAATTGCCGCCAAATTTGGCGAACTGCAGTCCACTAGCAATGCGTGCTCCATCATCGCGCACGGTAGGCGTTGCAGACAAATTAGAAAGTTAACTCCGCACAAAGATCGTCCGCATTGTTTCGCACCGATCACGGTATCGCCCACATATTCGCAGAGCCTAAACAAACAAAATCCCCGGCAGCCCGCGGGTAGGTTGCTCTCGCTAACGCCTTACTGCGTATACTCTCGTGGTGAAGCGCACAGGTACGGGGGAAAGCACTGGAGAAGTCAACGGATGGCTCGTAGCGGCCCAGGTATCTTGAACTGCAATCGCTTCCTGCTTTCTCGCCAGACGGTGCAAATTATGCTACCCAATTAGCTGGTGCTGGTTTATAAGACTACCTACGCAGACATTTGCATGCTGCCTATACCTCCAAGCCATCACTTGAGTGTGTGTCGTACTGAGGCACGATAGTAGAATGTTTTTTTATTGCACCACACATTTTATTGCAAGACCCTTTCAGTCGAGTATTGACGATAAGGTACGGGCAGGAATAGGAGGAAATAACACTCCCACTAAAGCACCGAGAAACAATAAAAGTCAACTTTATGTTGGCGATGTAGGTATCAGGACGAAAACAAACATCAGACACCGCCACGAAAGCACACACAAACGCACGCGGCCAATTACCATTCCGTTCGTCCGTCCCGTTCCCGGGGGGTAGATTGATCCTCGGGCCGGTGGGTTCTCGTGCGCCCATTCGCAGCGCTTGTTTCGTCGACTTCTTCCTGATAGCTGGCCACCCTCCACAAACCACTGGGTGTCCTGTCGTACGTGTGCGGCAAGGACCCCGGCTGCGAAGCGGCGATCATTCCCAACGGTACGAACGCACCTTCCGATGCATATCATAAAACACGAGCACGACTGTGTACTCTGCCAGAACGGATCGGATCCGATCGATTGCAACCAGAATGGCAATACCAGAAGAAATGCAAATAAGCAATGAATGCAATTCAGGGTTTGTTTTACTCGCATGGGATTGCGGGTCGAATGTTTTACGCTCGTACATGTTTGTTTATGGGTATGCTGCCGAATTAGATTTGCTGTGCAAACAACAAACGAAACCAACAGTTCCGACACAATGGGTGCTATTCCATGTTTTGCTGGGGTTTTGCTACTAGTTTATGAGACAATCAGTGCCCTTTCCCGGTTCGCACACACACACACACGCATCTAAAATTTGTAGCCCCGTAATTCCAGCAGGTACTTATTCCATTTATTTATTCGAGCAGAGTTTTATTGCTTGCAATAGGGAATTTCATATGTTTGCAAATACATGCTTGCCCCTGTTTTAGCTGCTCTTTAGAGAAAGACTTTCCCATCACCAATGTGCCTCATTTGGTGCGTTTGTAAATGGTTAAGAAGTCAAATATGATTGCAGATGTATTTTTGGTTTCAGCCATCATTAAGACACAAATTATAACATTTCTTCCAAACCTTCACTGTTAAGCGTAAAATATTATAAAATACTAAAATTGATTTTTTTCTAATTTTTAACCTCTAGTTGTACCTAGCCTTTCAATTTGACACTAGAATCTATTATTATTGCAGGTTAATGTAGCTTGAATTACTACAGGTTATTTTTTTCTTACTAGTGCCCAAGTGAACTGATTGAGTAACGTCGTCAATGTCAATAGATAACACAGAAGCCAACCTATTTAATAATGATGCATAATCGATTGGAAGTGGTTTGTGGTAATCACATAATATTATGCTTTCAAAAAAATTCTATCAGCATTGATCCAATTATTTCAAACAAAATCAATAGAGAAATTGTTGGTTCATATCCATTGTCTTCAAACGAGGCTAGAAATGCATTATGCATTAAAAAGTGTGATAAATGAACATAATGTTTGTAGACGAATACAGCGTTTTTATGAGTCCAAGCATTTATCACTTCTCAAAACATGTGATGATTTAATTGAATAATAGTTTTTTTGTAATAATTTTAGAATCCTCTACAAATAGTAGTTTTATGAATATTGTCACCATAATATTCTCCCTTCATTTGAATATCTGCTAGTTTGTAATATTCGTCGAGACATAAAAGAATATTAAAATATTACAGCACTGCGCCAGCGGTAAGAAATTCATACCAAAATAATGGATTTATCGTTCAAATGGATTTATGTGGGATTTGTTTAACAATGGATAATTGAGTGATATATTTTTTATTGGATTTATTTGATTTCAATTCATATATACATCGTGAGATCTACGAACAACACATCATCATCATGGAACCTTTCATTTTATAAAGACATTTGTTTTTATGTTCCGTTTCGCTGGTTGAACCGATCAAAATCGAATGAACTATGCTAGGGCGATCGAAATTCACAAATGCTGCCCAATACTAAGCAATATCAATCGTTTGAATCAGTAACGTAAGAAAAATAGTTTGCATCACCATCGCAATAACAGTTCAAATACAACAAAACAGGATACAATGTGGTGGAAAAAAAATCCCGAACGCCTAGACAACGATTATGAAAAGGTTAAAAAATCAACATATTATTAACCTTTCATAATATTCCTTTCACGGCACAATCGGCCACCGCTGACCGGTCAACCAATTTCACGTACCAAACGCCAAGCACGGCCAGCTATTTTCGAGTACTTTTCACTCCGCATTGTAGTTCGTCTTGTCTTGCGCTACACTGGCGTTTCCCATTTTATTTTCCCCTTTTTTCCTGCGAGCACAATCGAGCACAAATCATACGGTAGCGCATAATTGTAGCCTCTATTATTCTCGCACTCAAACAGAACCATTATGGCCAGCACCAGTCCGAGAGCCGGGGAAGGAAAAAAATCCGGAAGGTGCTTATTAATCGTTTTGAACTCAAACATTTAACATCGATGGGTTGGGATGGTCGATGCGATGATTGACTGTGTCTTGGGACCGCTGTGGCGCATTGGCGCAATCATTCCCAAGCCCTCCCGAATGGTACCTCCTCCGTTAGGCGGTTTGTGCACAAACGGCTGGGAGCAACACACATTCCAACCAGCATTCCGTACGCAGTGGCAGTGATTTTCGAGCTGGCAATGTAAGCCACCACCATGATTATCCTCACCGCCTTCCACCGCTCGTCGGCGCGTAACTCTTTCGGTGTATTTGGAACCCTAAGGTGTGACGATTTCCTCCCCTCGAGATTTTCCTGACGCCTGGACGACTACGGTGAGGATAATTATATGTTTCAATCTATTTTCGTGGCATCCTCCACATGGAGGGCAGGATGAGATTTGCTTCAGGCCTCCGTTCGTTCAGAGTCGAACTACAAGCGGGTTTAATGCACTGCTTCTTCTTAACACATCGTTCTCATCATTTGGCTTGTTCGCGTTACACGTCATCGGTAAGCTCGATAGGCAAACAGTAGCACAAAACTAATCCTGTGAGTAACACAACTTGATTGACAGAGACACCTAGATAAATCGTAATGATTACACAAAACATTTTTTTTTGAAGAAAAATAAACATACAATCAAATACTTCCCAAATTCTTCTTAGATTAGCGGGCCACCTAAAAATATAATAAAATTGTAACTATTAAAAATAAATTTAAAAAAATACGTATTTTGGTCTTCTGTACTGAAAGATCTCATATCTTATTAAAATAACTTCTACAATTTAAAATCCTTATACTTTTCCTTCCTGAGCATTTCTTCTTCAATATCCATTTCACAAACATTAACCAGAATAACAAACTTGAATGTTCAAATCAACAAAAATCGACTAATTACAGTAAAAATTATGTCAGGAGGTTTTGCTCTAATATTGTACACAAAATTTGCGTTTCTAAACTATAAAAAAACATAGCAGCACATTTTTATTTTATTAGTTATTATTATTATTTTTTTGTTAACAATAAACTATATACTGTTCAAAAAGTATTAACACGGTGAAATGAAAAAAGTGGAAAAGTGCTAACTCTATACATCAGTTATCATTTGGGTTTTATATTTTTTCCGCTTCTGCATCTTAAAATAATCTTCCAACTAAAATTTTCTTTACATCTTTCACATTACAGCTACCACAGCACGTACTTAGTAGCATCTGTATGTACGCTTTTGCTCACACAAACTCACGGTTCCTCGCAATGAAGATGATAATGATGATTAGGTGTCTATGTTTACACCTTATCCGATTAACAGATCTGCTGGGAGCTTCTGCAGGAGTTTTCCACTCCACAGCACATGATTCCATTCAACAGCGTGTGTGTTTTTCTTCTTCTTTCTTTGTGGAAGATTCCTAAGCATCGAGCATGACTTGCCAACATGTGCGCAAAACCAACCGGAGTGATTCGTAACATTTGTGAAAAAGACACCTAATAACACATAATGATGGATCGTGCTGGTGGTTTGAGTCTCGTCCCTCCAGTGCAAAGAAGATATGCATCGATATCGACTATTTACGACTCGCACTCTGCGGTTGGCGAGAAAGGTGATGCGAAAGAAATTATCGACTTCCGTCTTTAAATAAGCTTTATGCTACGATTTTTTTTGCAAACCACACAGAAAAAAACTAATGTCTCAGGTTTTTTTTGTACGATTCAATTTTGGTGCTTCGCCAATTTTATGCAATGTGTTGTTTTGTTGCTGCTTGTTATTTGGATTTAAAGATAAATTGTATGGTCTCAGCAAATGAACGCCTTACACATACAAGTTTTACCTGTGTTCTGTTGAGCAAAGTAGCATTGCACAAGGAAATCGATTTCGAAGGATTATAATCTGTGTGTGTGTGTGTGTGTGTGTGTG
>JXXB01031578.1:0-16912 GCA_000956275.1 Anopheles koliensis | reverse complement strand
TACATCATTTGTGGTTGTAGAATCAATTCACCTGTAGAGAATCATTTCTGTTGTTGCTATAGTTACGCACCGTTCATAATTGATTTCATTGATTTCAATTGAATTCAGCTGTTTATATTCTCCATAGAATTTTTTTCTTCTTTTTGTCAACGTAGGTCATAAATATTGTTGATATGAATATACTCTTTCGTCTGACAATGCAATATATTTACTGAAAAACCATAAACTAAAAATAGCTTCATAATGTGCAATGACTTCAATAAACTTTAGTGATAGGTTTATCACTACCCTTTCCTCTGAACGTCGTAATCTCGCTAGAGCACTCAGCGTACATGCACGTCAAACATGTTTTTACATACATTAATGACGAGCTCCACTTATATCGATCGTGCTACTGATTACCACCGTACGTGAAAGGGTAAAGCTGTGCTATCGGTTGCAAGACCTCTTTTTTCGCCTATCCCGACACTACGGCGTTCACTGTTTATCGATGGCCACCTCGTCCCGTAGCCGCTGGGCCAACATCTTCCGAAGCTGCAGCGATCCTTCGGGCGGTTCAACTGACACCGATTCGGTCTCGCCATCGAGAAACTTCTGTGCGACCTGTGCCGATGCAGGCCGCTCGTTCTTGCGAAGCGTTTCGTTCAATTGCCGCGCACGAGCCTGCTTCTTGATGGTCAGAATCTTGTCTCGCTGCGATCGCAAATATTCCTGACGTGCTTTCATATCTTCGGCATTGATCTAAAAAGGTTGAATGGAAAAGCGTTCAATTATTTACCTTCGTACACTAAAAGCTAGCGCCATCGCACCTTTTCTTGGTCGAAGAATAAATTCAAACGCTGAAACTTATCGCTATCGCCAAGCTCGTCGTCCAGAGCGTGCTCCAAAACGGCCCGTTTAACCGATGGTACATCTTCACCACCATGCGTCCCCGGTGGCTTCAGTTCGTTTTCCACCGACTTTAGTATATCCAACTCGATGTCTCTTTCCACGGGCGTATCTTCCCGATCTAGCTCAGGCAAGATGATTCGTGCTTCCTCGTCCGTTACAGGGCCACCTACTGCTTCGGATGCTTCCTCCGATTTGGGTAAACTTTGCGACCGACGCTCTATTAAATCGAGTGCTTGCAGTTGCAATTCGACGTTGCGCTGCACCATCATGCGTATGAATATGCGTATATCGTTGGCGGCCCAAATCTGCTGGAACAGCCCCTGATGAAAGGAGAACGTGTTGGCACCGGACTGATCCGATCCTCGATCGTCACCAACCGCACCCGCGGATGCCGCCCGTCCAGCACCGAGACTAGCAACATGGCGTCCCTCGAGGCAGGCAAACTCAAACTGTTCGGGCGTAATTTGCATCTCCTCCATAAACGAACCGAGCATATAGTCCACAAGGTTCTTGTACTCATCGTGCACTTTACGATATTCTGTATTACTCTCGTCCGGTTGTAGATTGGGATCAAAAACTATGCGAATAAGTTAACAAAACATTAGGTGCATTTATTACGATGTTGTTTTACAATTCGCTACTTACTTATCGATTTATCTTCGATGAAAGTCTGCAGTGGCGCATTCCATACGGGACCGTGCAAAAAACAGACCAATGAATCAAACACCCATGAATTATCCTCCGCCATTACTTAGCAAACTTTGATTTGGCTATGTTCACTATGTATAAAAAGAAAAGTTGAGATATATTCCTCCACTATTCGCAGGACCAGTATGTACGTGTTTTGGTCAGAAAATGACGGTGTCACATTGTTAGAAACCCTACGGGCAACGAAAGTACAATCGAATTTGTTTTCCTACAACTTGTTGCCATGGAGACGGAAATATATGTCGGGCGGCACATTTTTGATTGTTGTTGTTTGCAGCTCGCTGACGGCCAAGGTGACTCAGCCAGTTTCGAACGTAGTTTACGTTTGTAAATTGACGGAATTTTTCGACAGAAATTCAAAATCAGAAGCAGCAGAAAAGATTGCTGTACATTACGTCAGTAAGGATGTAATCATACGATCTTTTTTTTTCTTTCCTAGTAAGTCGCCATGTTTACTGATGGGCACTGATTTTCTCAACACGAGTAAAACACCAACAAGACTAACCGTTAAATTTTTCATCCGTTTGTTTGTATTCTTTTTTATACGATTTTCCGTTTTTTGTCGTTTCCTTTCCGTATCTTTGTTTTACTGTTTAAACCTTTTGTATTATTTCATCCGCTTCGCCAACGGGAAGTGACGTGTAGCGTCAGGGCCGCGCGCGATACTACTAATTTCCAATTACTACTTATATATCATTATGTTCTTGTATCTGTTTTGTTTCACAATCGCCGTGCCACTGCCATCGTGACACACGCACACACGCACACACACACAAACATACATTAGCAACGCGCTCACACAACTTATTTCATGTTTTTGACAGTTTTTTCGATTTTTCATTTCTGTTTTTCCCCCATTCTAGCGCTTTACTGTATAGCGGTTGAAAGGTACATACGCCGGGCGTAACTATCTGCGAATCACATCACACGGTCGATTGATTGTATTACAAGAAAATGATAAATCGCACCCATCCCGAACCCCCCTCGGATGCGTTGTTTCCACGAGCGTGCCTATACCCTGGTACCCTGGCCCGCTAATTAGTTTCCAAACGTGTGTTTTCCTGCTGTTCAAAGCCAATGTAATGTAGAAGTTAAGCTGCTTTTTTTACACATTATACATAACATATAATGTTTACTTAGAATTTTATTTCAATCTCTTACACATCCGTCGAACGTGCTCCCTATTTTCACCTTTTGCCCGCGCGCACCCCTCCTTAGGTCAAATAATTCAGCGATCAAAAAATTTAATTTTTTGTCGTGCTGCTAATCAGTACGCGGCGTAGACTTAACGATACGAATGAATATGCTTATAAGCCTTCAAATTCGAGGATCATAGCTCATGCATCCTCTGTGGTGCCCACCTTTCACACACTCAGCCGTGCAACGCTTGCTTATGCCGTATACCTTAACCTCAGTGAGACCTTCCGTGACATGCTACACAAATACAGAGCAGGATATTACAGTGACAATGTTCGAAATCGAATTTGTTGAATAAAGGTCTATTATCGTTTTTAACCGACCTTGTTTTTAAATAGAGCGTTAACGTGTTTCGTTTTTTTTTGTTTCTTTACGCTCATTCGACATTCGATTATTGATAGGCTGCTTTATTACATTAGATAGTTCATCCTAGCTTACTCGCTACTGTCCCTAACCGTTTTAACTTTTTCTAATTAACGCTACCCCGTCCTCACTTCAGCGAATTGTGTTATCTGCACTTACAAAAGGGTTGAAATGTTTCTAAAAAAGCAATGAAAATCCACCTTCCTCGGTGAAGCGGTGATGATTCTTCCTAAGATTAGGGTTTTCATTGCTTCTAGCACATTTTAAAACACGCGCGCAGTCAAATGTCCTATCACCGAAAAAGAATTGCTTTTGCTAACCAAGCAGCGTTAGTCTTTCCGTTCGCAATAGCTACACGCTCCTACCGCAAAATAATACATAATTCACCACATACACACGCTTCTGGTTCAGTTTTCCATTCGATTTCCATTCGATTCTCCTTGTCACGCTATCGTATCGCAGTAGAAAATGTTAAAATCCCACCCGAGATAGGAAATTGTTATGTACAAAGATATAGTTCATTTACAATACTTTCATACAAGGAGAGCAAGCAGACATCAAAATGCAAAATATTTGCCAACGGTGCCAACCAACAAACATCACAAACGCAATAGAGCATGCAAATCCTAACACGCGATTATGAACTTTTTGTTTGGGGTCAGTTGCGTAAAAGATTTCTGTTGTTAGGTTGGGGCTTGCTTTTCATCTAGGAAAGTGTAGTAAGATATACCATTAGTAACTCACTTCATACTGAATCGTATTGTTTGTAATATTATCAAATTGGGGGTACCATACGGAAAAGCTTTTCATCTGCAAAGACATGCTGCAATGAGTGACACGTGTCTCTGCAAACGAGAAGCTTTAAACCCTTGACCGACAATCTCGATCGACCCGCAAAAGGTGAATTCCACTACATTTCATTCATTTTGAGTTTATTTTCGATCACGTTATACTCACTTTTAAAATACTTGGTTCCAAATTGGATGAAATATTATTCGGAGGACCTCTACGGAGCAATAGAGCTTGCCGGGCAGAGTAAAATGTAGAGATTATGGGAAAACAGGTTACGCACTCCACTTGAGCGACATAAAGGAAGTCCTTTCGGTGATCAGAACACTCTCCGGGGTATGCTAAATTCCGTTGTCTAGAACAGCTGTTGGCAAAGGATGACAATTTGCGTTTTGAAAGGACAAAATTAGGAAGAATTCCGAATGCTCGACATAGCGACACCAAAAACCGTTGTAAGACAATCCATCGACAATCACTTGCACGCATACAATCAGATCCTTGCATTTTTTTCCAATTTTAGCAATCGAATATGCGATATGCGTTTATGCCCGCCGTTACACATGATAACGCTTTTCAAAAGTGGCTATTCAGTTAATTGTAGAATCAATTCTTGATTCGCTACCCCTGGCATCAGGGCAAGGGTATAACAAATTAAGAAAAGAATAATAATACAAATTCGTGCTATTCACAATTTCCATCACAAATAGGCGAAACACTTTGTAGCACCTGAATAGACAATGGTTGCTAGTCGGCAACCGGCAACTAGATTGTTTTCACCACATAAAATTTCACCAGACAGTCACTTAACTTTAAAATAGTTTTTTTTTCTGCATTACTGTGTCAGTCCCATAATTTTAGATAGGTCTTTCTATCATATACTCATTCCTGTACTACAAAGGCGCACAAACCCACGATGACATTAGGATCGTATAGCTACATTTACATCATTACATGTTTGCCGGCTCGGCTCCATATCGCACACTGCAAAATTAAATCAATTTCACAACGTGTAATTATTTCCAAATATTCAAACCACATACTGCAGAACGACGTGCAGAGCTCGATGCGCTAACGAAGGCAAACTAAAAAGTAAGAAAACCCCAACTCATCTGAACCATATTTAACAAACAGAGTTTTTCTCACTGTTTTGTGCCGAATGTGTCACACATGAAAAGGTCTTGAATCGCGATATCTTTTTGTACAAATAGAAGTTTTGGAACGTAGAACGTAGTTCACCACTGATGATGTATTACGTACCTATGTACACAACTGACGCAGCAAAACAAACCCTCATTCCCTTTGATTCCAATTGCAATATTGGTGGAGGCATCGGCATCGGCATTAGCAGCACGCTGGCAGGCATGTCAGATACAGGCAGGCATTGAAAAGGTTAGTCCATCGTCGTAGTAATCGTACTTATACGATCTTCGCGCACAAAACGTTTAACCTCCACACACACAAACGGTCGGTCGGTTAAGAAATAGGATACAAATGTTATTGTTTATATATGTATGTATGAGATGAAAGTATTTTCTTTACAAATTCTTCATCGAACGAAAGGGGCACGTTCCTGGCTGCTCAGTTTTCACCGAGCGCGTCCGCTTGGTTGCCGGTAGCAGCAGGAGCATCGTTAGTTGATTCCACTTCCATCACGTCCGACGAACAGTCTCTTTCTCCGTCAGTTGCCCTCCGATCACTAGCGTCGTTCTTGCGATCTTGCATATGCTCTCCGTACACTCCCGTTTCGAACGTGCAAGGCGAAGGTGGCGACGAAAACAGCGCCGACGACGGTGTATCAACGTCGGCGGAAGGTGCGGCAGACGAACTGATGATGGTAGTATTAGTCACCACTACTGCCGCAGTCGTAGTAGCAGTGCTGCATCTAATAGTAGTATTAAAATTATTCATAGTTACGCTACCCGCCTCAGATGATGCTGAATGATGGCGTTGTTTGTAAGGATAAACTGCGTGGAGTGAGGCCGAATGGTGCTATGCTATTCTCGCCTTCTTTTGTGCCGGACAACTACTTTCCTCATCGTCGTCCTCTTCGTCAGAATCACCCTCATAGTCAACCAACCCCTGTAAATGAATAAAAATGTTTCGGTTAATGCCAACAAGCCGGTGAGCGGCCACACCACAAGCCGTTTTTTATCTCTATATTCTCATTTCATTACCTTTTTCAAACCACTAACAACAGACGTGGCAGCAGAGGAAATAGTGGCAGTGGCGGAGGACAGCAACAAAGTTTGCTGATGCGAAAGATCCGCCGCCGTCGTACCGGATGGCTCTTCCACGGCAGGTGCCGAGTCCAGGACGGGTGTTGTTAACACTGACGACGATGACGACGCCGAGACGCTCATCATGTCCGACCCATTAGCATCATCGTTGCACGATCGTACTGTACTGCTGGCGGGATCCGATTGTTCGACGTCGCCACACTCTTCCGTTTCCATGGCGGTCAGGGAAGTGGCGGTGATGTTGCTATCGCTACCTTCTTCTGCCACACTCGAATTAATATCAGTATCATTCCCGCCTACCGTGAGCTTGATGTTTGCATCGTCACCATTGCCTGTGTCTCCTGATAATCGCTTCACGACCACTTCATCCGTGCTACCAACAAGAGATTCCACAGCTACCTCTGATGCGTTGCTGCTTTCGGTAGATTCTTGATCACTGCCAGTTTCAGACTTTCCAGAGCTCACCGCATGCGCTACCTCCGCGCTTGCGCTGGTGTGGCCCGTGTAGGTGCTGGTGCTGCACTGTTGCTGCTCAGTAGCCGGAATGGACGACAAAGAAGAAGCGGGACTGCTGTGATTGTTCGTATCGTTCGGTAGCGAAGTGGTCTGCTCGACGATGTCGCTGGCAGCAGTTGATGTTGAGGCGGGAGCCGGTTGTAGCTGATACACAGAGGACAGGTCACTCTCGCCGAGCGCGCTCACCACCAAACTGTTGGCATCATCGAGTGCGGACTCGTCGGCAGGAGTCAAGTTTGCACCGTCATCGCCACCACCATGAACCTGATGCTCTTTCTGGTGACTCGTGTCTACCGAACCCGACGACGAAGGAAGGCCATTGTTGTTTGTCACTGCCGCTGCCGCAGCAGCTGCTGCTGCAGCTGCAGCCTGTGCGACCGCGTGTGAGAGACTGCTGGAATCCACCGCCGTTGATGACTGCAGATGAGCCACTGCGCTGTGTCCACTCTCATCGCCGACCTCAGTTCCATTATTGATATTTAGCATGTGGGAGGCTGCTGCCACATCATCGGCGGACGTAGCTGTAGCCGTGACGTGCAGCTGTGAGGACAACTGATGCGATTGTACCGTTGACACACCGCCACTGCCGTATTTCGGTCCATTCAAACTGCTTGCGGTGTCCATCGCTTTCTTTTCAAACATTTTACCTGTTAAAAAAGCAATAATACAACAACAAAATCAAAACATTGTCCATCTAGGAAACTTAAGAGCTAGGAAAAATGACTTTGTTTCAAATTGTTTGAACATTGCATGAATCCATTTTCAAAAAAATATATATAAAATAAAAGCGTTAGATAACGCACATAAAAAAATAACATATAAATATACAAGTGTCTATGCAACAGCGATGTTAAAAAATAATCTAGTAAGCCGATCGAACAAAGACTGCATTACGAACTGCGATACGTAATGAAAGGCATTTCTTAAGGCAATATATAAAAAAGCTACTCGGCATTGTAAGATCACCGACTTACCAGCTGACTTCAATTGTGAAAAAGCAATGTCCAACAAATTCAAAGAAGAATTACCACTACTTACCCATCGTTGTGTCGAGTTCCGGGGCACCCGCCTTGCCTGCGCTTTCGGAATAGTCTTCCTCCTCGTTAAACCATATCTCCTCGTCCTCGTCCATTTGTCGTTGATCCCGTCGGTAGCGATTACTGTTTCGCAAAATGGAAGGAACGCTGAAAGTATACCAACACGATACGTGTTACTCAAACGCCATATAGTGTTGTGCTCCTCGACCCCATGGGGAATAAACCAACCTATCCAGATTGCCCTTCTCCTTCTCCTTCAGCCGGTCCTGCTGCTGATCGTATTTGCTTTTCAGCGTCTTGAACGTCTGCACGTACTGTACGTCGTCGAAAAATTTGCCAAAGCTCTCCACGAAGTACGTGTACAGTGACTTTATATCCTCAAGCCGGATAAACTCGAACAACTCCAAAATGGCTGACTCCAGCAGATTGTAGCGACCGTCGTTGCGAATAAACGCCTCAACAATTGGCGCGAACAGATTTCCCTTCACAATATGCCTACAATGGAGTGAATGTTTCAATTATTTTTCAACTAATTGCTCCCAAGCTGGGTACCGGATGCCCCAACAACTCTGTTGCAGCAGATCGGTATGTGCATTAGCTACACTACTCGCCTGTTGTAAAATTCGTCCTTGAGTGAAATTATTTTGCGCAGAAATCGGAGTGCACCCAGTACGAGGAACGTATGGACGCTCTTCATCAGCACCAGCACCTTCCGCAGCAGATCCTTGTTGATGATGAAGTTCTTGATGTGGTAGGTGTGATGTTCCACGCAGAACGAAAGTAACTCCAACACCACACCCAACAGCTGTACCACATTATAGTCCTCGTTTGTCGGTTTGTCTGACTGTGTGTTTCGCAGTAGAGGGGCTGTTTTGAGCAGAAATTAAACCAAAAATTGAATTTATGAATGAAACACGCCGCATGTGAGTATCGTAATTACTTACCAATGAGGGTATGTACGCTTTGCTTGTAGAAGAAATTGAGGAAATCCGACTTTTCCGATTTATTGGTCGTGTTCAGCATGTTTTCCGGATCGAGCAGAATACGCAACACGGTCAACAACTGTACCGCACCCCCTAATTCCGGCTCCGAATCGGAGAGCAACTGTTCGATGGCAATATTAATCAGCGTTTGGTCCTAGAGTGGAGAAGATACAAAAAATAATTAGTGTAAAAAGGTCGCTACTCCTTCGCTTCATCGCTTTTCCGCTTACTTCATCCGAGTCGGAGTTATTGAACTGTTGCAGGGTGTAGTCACGCACGACCGACGGCGAATACTCCACGATGGTGGAGAGTATGTCGATCGAGGCGCACTTCGTGAGCTTCTCGTTGATGACCAGTGTCATTTCCAGCGCTGGCAGTACACCCAAGCTGATAAGCGTTTTGAAGAACGTCTCCTTCCCCTGGGGCTGCAGGTACTGGGCAAAGTTGCAGAACTCCTTCAGGAACAAGATCGCGTCGCGTCGCTTCGAATCGGGCGTCTGCGGATCGGTCAGCAGCGCGAACAGCTCGTCCAGAAACTTATCGTCCTCCTGGATGAGCGTCACGATTTCCACCTTGTTGAAGAAGATGAACGACGACAGCGTGTTGAGCATGTTGTCATCGAACACGGACGGCGCCGGGAGCACTATGTCCTGGATGTACTGCACCCGATACGTCTGGTGGATCTTCGCCAACAGGTCCATGTTGCGGATCGGTATCGCCTCGCGAAACTTGACCGATTTACGCAGAAAATTCCGATGGTTTTTCGGCGGATTGCCGGACGGGTCGAACTCGAGACAGCCGACCACGTCGAAGATCGTGTCCTCGGCGAACATGATCTCAAACAGACCGTTTTTGTTCAGCAGGAAGATGTTCTTGAAGATCTCATACAGATAGTGTAGCCCCTCCTGATTATCCAGGTCCTCACACACGTGGAACAGCCCGAGCAGCTTTTTGATGTAGTTCTCCGACTCGATCGCAGTCGCCAGCTTGTCCTTGCGGATCGCGGACGTGAGCGCACTAGCAATCACCTCCGAAATGTCCTCCAGCCGGCTCAGCTCGCAAGGCGGCAGCTCGATCGGCGGTGCCGAATCGGACATATCCTCGAACCGCTCGTCCTCCGACTCTTCCACGATATCCTGCGTAATCTCGACGGACGGATCCTTCCCCTGAACCTGACATATTTTTTCCCATATCTCATCGCAGCCGGCCTTCTCCTGGAAGCTTAGCGCTAGATCGAAGTTGTCACCCTCGCTCCACACGATCAGCGTGTCCTGCTGTTTGTGATACACTGTGTCCGAGTGGATTTTGCTCTCCAGCAGCATCGAACCATCGTTCTCGGCGTGCACGAGCAGCGACACGCCTTTCACGCGATCTACGTAGCTGGATGTGACGTGGCCCGTTCCCCGATCGTCCCACTGGCGATCTGCGTTCAGGGCGTACAGCTTCACGCGCCGTCTCGTGTCGGTTGTCATGTTGCGTCGACTGCCGTTAACACTGACGACGACGGGGCCGTTACTATCGTTCCGTCGGCAGCAATTCGAAACCGAACCCTGGCGGTTGTCGTTAGTACTACCACTGGCAAGGCTATTACTCGTGGCGAACCCGGCTTGCTGCTGGCGGTAGTAGCGGTGCTGCTGCTGCTGCTGCGGACGAAGTTGCCGCTTTGAATTACGCTGCTGACGTTGTACTTCCCTGCTGCTGTTGTAATTGGTAGAATCAGAGACAGAAGAGGAAGAGGAATGTTTTTTCCTACGTTTCTTCAGTGTTTTACAGGCAACGTGTTTCTCGTTGTACTCAATTGTTGACGCTTCACCACCTGCCTTGGGTATAATGTTCGCTTCGTTCGCTCCGAACAATTGTTGATCGATGATCGTTCCTTACGAAAATGTGTTCGGTCTTCTCACAGGTGTGAAATCAAAACGCGTTTCTAATAAATTATTCTCGTATAGTTGTCGCCAATGCTTCGGACGCCGGATTTCACTCGTAATCCTATTTGCGTTTGTGTTGAAAGATGAAACTATTTGTAAGGGGCACAAACACAAACACGTATACTCATTCGTCAGTTAGTTAGTTTCACATCCGTTTTCACTAAAACAACACTGCACGCACGCTGACGGACGCTGCGATGAAATGGATGATCGTCCTGAAAAAAAAAAATGAAAAACGATAAGTTAAAGGACCAATATTTGCAGACACTTCAATACAATCGTATGAATATACATCGATTTATTAACACAAAAATGTGAAGAAATAAAATGAAACATAAAACAATCGTTGGTAGACATGCTTTCGGGAAATCCTTCTCTACTGATGCTGCCAAACGGCATACCAGAAAATCCCCCTAAATCACGTGTGTGTGTGTGTGATGAATCTAGTGGCAGTGTGGCACTGTTGGGCAGTTTGTTTATTATTTGCCCGATACCGGCGTGTGTTTTGCACTTCGCCTGCAAAGGAGAACCAACAAAAGCAACAACAAGTCCGCACGCGAAAACGGCAAATAGCCGCACACATTCGCCCGCTATAGCTCATTCATTCATTCGTTCGCGGTTGTTAGGACCGCGTGCCGCCCATTCATGTGATTGCAAAAACACGGGTAGGCCACAGAGCGGTGATAAAAAAAACATCGCCTTTCTCACACGCAAAAATAATATGATGCTGTTTGTGGCGTAGCGAACCGAAGTTTCAACTCATGAAAACAAAACCGCGTGTGGCGAAAAGTTTGTAGAAGGTAATGCTTAACGGATAGGAAATGATTGAAAATTGGTTGTTTTCTCTCTATGCTTGGAAATTGCAAAGAATTGTGTGTAGAAATTACACATGTTTGTTCGTGTTTCCCAACGTGTGAGTGCAAAAGTGGGTAGATAATAAACGAAACCATAAACACACAGGGATGCAGTCCCGTCAGCACAAAAACTAGATGACGAAGATACTGATAAGCAGCGCGTACAGCAGCGAAGTTCACAACACCAGGCATCGATTGAAAGATAACGAACTTTAGCGTAAGAGGCCCAGTTCAAAATAATTACGTCCTAATGGGTAGTACGAGCGAACATCAGGTTTCATATGTTACTATATAAGCTATTAACTGGATAAGCTACACATTCATCAATGACAAATCCCTCGCGCATAGTGTACTGAATCCAAGTTACCAGGTTTTCAAAGCATTTCTCGCTGGGTTGGTGATCTCAACAAAATACCTTTGGAAAATTTCTTTTTGAGGGGAAGAACGATATTAATGGAGGAGATGGCAACCAAAAACCAGAAGACCTTTGATGATGTTGCACTTGCATAAACTGGTCACAACTGGTCACAACTGCTCATGGCAGCAGCTTACACTTCATCGTTGAAGAATCGAATTATTCGACTGCATCTTTTCCCACGCTTTACTACGGAAAATTCAACCTTTTTTTACCGTCGTCAGCTTTTGGTTCGACAATCAGCAACATAAAAAAAGCCCAATATTAACTGACCTTCAGGCAGGGGGACTGATAAACAACGTCAAAACAAGATGGCAACACATGCCCGTCCACCGCACTGGAAACCCGGAGAGCACCTCACAACATTATCATCATCGTGAGTGGGGTTTGGGTGGCAGCGATGCAGGGGATGAAATATAGGGTGGAGTCACCCACCTTACCTTCCCACCGATTGCCACGAGACAAGGGTGCACACACATTCCTTCACTTTCCGGCAACGACTAAAGTCCCTTACATGTTACATTACACCAACCCCCTCTCCCAAAGCCCCGCGCACGCCGTTTCTGCGAATGAATCATACCACGAGCGGTGTACCCGGAACGTGGACGGGATGGTTCCCGGCAGGCTAAACTCTATCGGGCGCGCATCAGTACTGTGTGGAGTTACTACAAATCAGTGGCCAGTGCGGGGGAGAAGAGTGGGAAGCGATACGTGACGCGGTATATTTCGGATAGTGCGAGGTGCGGTATATTTTCATCGCTTGCCAAAAAACAGCAATAAGCGACTGCTACACCAATACCAGCGTCGCGTAGGGAGGCCACTTTCTACATTCAAATGCGCGAAATTCGTACACCAAAAGGGAGGCAAAACAAAGTGACCCATGCTTGGTGACGACGATGGGCTGGCTCGGTCGACTTTCAGCCACCAGACATCCAAACCAAAACGGAACGCTCGGATGGCAAGCGAGATTTGTGGGTCCTAAGCCATACAAACTACGTCGAGAATAACCAGGTGTGCGTGTATGCGCGGGCGCGCTCTACAGACATTCCAGTGGTCGTATGATGAATTTTCACTGGAGTCTCACACGAGGGCGGTAAACTTCCGAAAAATAACACTGTTGACATCGTGAATGGATGGCGTACGTCATTTCGAAGTAAGCCAGCAGGAGGAATATAATTTCGATGCAGTCTGCAAATCAAGTCTTCCATTGCATAGGATGTTACGTGCATGGCAACGATCTGCAACCGAACAAAGTGCAAAAATTTGCACGAACGCAACTTCCTCAAACAGCGTTACTCCTACAGGAAAGCGGAAGAGATGTGCCACTCCTCTATGGGACCAGCCTACAGGAGTCCCTTGCCTTTTCCCGGCCTCCGTGTCACGGTTCTTTCGCTTGTTCCACGGAAGCTTTTTCTTTTCATTCAGACACGCACATACACACACATACACATAAATACACTAGAGCACACGGTCACCGTACAACGTACGATGGAATTAATCACCCCGCCGACCGTGGCGGCTGTTCGAAAACGTGCTGCTTCCCTATCGACGGTCTCCTATTGGAAAACGAATCTTTCATTAAGCTATCGTTATTTTGCGTACGCAGAAAACATTTCCTTGCATTTCCCGCATCTCCTTTGAACGGAACGAAACGCTTCAAATTTTGCTCAAATAGTTCCAATGAAACAATCAAGAAGATCTTCTTTTTCCGCTGCTGCTGGAACGTGCTCTGCTCACGCACACTCCCATGCTGGGCGGCAAATACACACAGCCGCATCATCTTCCCATCCTCGTCGTGCACGCCTGCATCGCACTGTACATCTTGGTGCAGCTTTTCTCGCTCGCACACTTCGCGTCCACGGTACATACACAAACACACGCGCGTCATCACATACACCATATGGACACACACACACACGCGCGTGCAAACACTGATACACATTCACTCGCATCGGCAAAACGTTGAGTTATTCTTCTTCCTTTTCTTCGCGCGTTCTTCATTCTCACACCGTGTACCGGGGGCCGTGAAAATAAGCGAAACCCAAGCCGAACTCTGCACCTTTTCCGTGAAGTCGATGTTCAGCGCTTTACGTTCTTTCTAACCCTGTATGCATCTACGGGCAGTAAAAAGGACGTTGGTGCTGTTGAATTATATGCACAGGATGGGATTATAGTATCGCCTCTCGTTTGCAACTGGTGCAATTTGTAATCAAAGCAAGCAGTGAATGCACCGTTGCGATCGATTGGACGCGCGCTGCTGCCTTGGTCACAAAAGAAACCTATTAAAATATGACGACATCTACTTCACGCCACCCTTTCGACCACACACCACGAAAAAGGGAAGCCGGAGGGAAAGGAGGAAAAAGCTAGTTGAAAAAAATATTCGACTCACACTACTACGTACGCGCTCGACCTCAGCAACCACAGGCGGCAGGCGGCGGACGCGCTCGCTGGACCGGATGGACCCGGTCGCTAACACAGAGCCGGTCGTTCGGTTGTACAGAGACTCTGTTTGATTGCGCGACTGAACCGAATGCCAGCAATTCACACCGGGACACGGATGTCCTTCAGCGGGTGCGAAACGCCCAAGAAGCGGAAACGCCACAAGAACTTGCCCCGCTTCCTACAATTTCCTTGCCCGTGTACTTCTCTGCGTACTCCGAAACTAGTGCGCTCCGTAACTGCAGTAAATGGACTGCCAACGAGTGTACTTCGCTTTCAACGCTTGCCTCTGATGTTAAACCACACTGATGAATCAATTTTACGAAGCCTATCGTACGTTGTGCTGCTTTCTTTTCCGTTTTTAGACTCGCGAATCTTGGCTATCACAACATTTACACCGCCATATTGGATTTTTTCTCGTTTTCGCACACTGGTCGATGAACGGTGGTGAATAGGTAAAATTGAGATTGTAAAAGAACATCTGTATACCTGTTGTCAACACGCGTATCCGGCCGTTAGTGCGGTGACCACCGTGATTCTATTTCAAGTAAATTCGAATAACATTCGATCAGTTATCCGTTAGATAATAAAGTACTGGATCATCAAAGTACTGTAAGATAACTGAGGATCAATTTAATGAATGTTATCGCCCCATGAACATTTGGGTGATTTAAATATCTCAAACGTTTGTTTTTGTGTTGTTTCGGAACAAAATAAACTATAACATATAACCACTTTAGGATAATGACAATAATTTTCCTTTTTCAACCCTTGAAGTCATTTCAGCAGTGCCGAGATGATTGTCAACGAATTCGAGCAGTAGAAAAAAGCAAGAAAGTAGCAAAACAACAATAATAACGCCGTACAATTCAATAATTATTTTCCAAATGTGCTGGTAAATGCACGAATATGGTTTATCTCTGGACTAGCGCTGGGAAACAAATACATGTTAAAATAGTACACAAATCACCCAGCGTTCTTCAGCTTTCGGTAGAAAATGTGGAAGCACACCATGAACGGCACAGACTACTGTTGCTTGAGCTTGGAACACTCTTCTGCTTTGCGATTTGTGTTTTCCTTTTCAGGCTAAATACGCTCCATGCGCTTTTTATTTTACCCATTACGGTGCTTGTGTACTTATACAGCAGTGTAATCAAGTCGGAAAGTCTGGTTGTGGTTAAAGATTTCGCACTTCAATGTTCCACGACGTTTGCGAGCGGCACTGTACGCAATGCCCTTATACCGATGGAGTACGTACAGGATATCGTAATCAACGAAGTATTCTATAACGTAAGAATCATTTTCTCACTTGGCCGATCATTTCGAATAAAAATTTCCAAAAATACCTTTTTCAGTTGAAGGTGATTTTCGTACTACAAGTTCTTACAAAGGGACACCTTTTCCGGAGAAAACCAGTCATTACACTTCTACAGGTAATTAAATTGGATATTTATTATACTTGATTCCATTTACGTCTCTATCATCATAACAGCAACTTAAACCTGGACTGCCTTGCTTAAAAATTATATACGATGAACTACATTCCGTACTGGAGCTGCAGGAGTCAATCTAGAACCGGTTACGGCTGCCTTGGGAACATCTTTTGCAGAATGTTTAGTAAATTATGAACCTCTTGTATATCGGAAGCTGCATCAACAGTGGGAAATGAGAATTTCGGTATCCTTTCCAACTTTTTCAATTCCTGAACCGGTTGCTTCGGCACACACACATCGGTTTCAATCTAGATTTAACAAATCGGACCAAAGAGAACAATTGTTAAGCGCTCCGTATTATGTATAATAAACGATCGTTGTGTGACTTACGATAGACTGATGTTCAATTTCACATTCTTTGAGCAACAACTTTTTATAGTACGGGGGAACATTCAATCGCAATGTGACGACAGTGTCTTGCAGTTCGCGAATCTCATCCGAAACTTCTGTGCAGCCATCTGAAAAGATTAATAATAATTTAAAGCTGTGAGTTACAATCTATTATTTTCGAGGGAAAACCCTTACCCATTTTTTTTAATCAATTTGTAGATGAAGCGAGTTCTAGCAGAAAACCACAAATAATGTTTGTTTTCAAAACGAACAGACAAACAAAAGTCAAACAAACGGTTATTAATGTCACATGATGTTTACAATGCATAGTCTAGCACTGGTAAAAGATCAGCAAAAACCAGAACATTACAGTAGAGCAAAAGAGGCTAGCGTTTTGCGAATTCTCCGTGGTTTCCTATACTTGTTTTCATGTTTCCAATCCCTTCATTAGAAAAGTGTTGTTCTTACAGCGGCAAATGGCAACAGTAATACATATTTTAATTGTAGAAGCAAAAATAATGTTCGCAAACCCCATTTAATTAACGCGAGTAAAAGATGGTCCTCACATGTGATACTTCCCGTGTTACTTGAAATGGAACGTGTGCATCGGTATGGGATCAGGGTTAGTTAAGAAATATTTCCAAACTTTACGTGTAAAATTTATCACCTTGAAAAAAAAAACATAACTGTTTGAGTGAGGATTTTTAAAGCATTTCCTAAATTTGACCT
>JXXB01031552.1:0-10791 GCA_000956275.1 Anopheles koliensis | reverse complement strand
CAGGCACAACAGCAAACGATGGCTTGGCCAATCAGCGCTATTAACGGTACGACGCCGGACGCGACGCGGCATCAAACGACTTCGGTGACAGCGAACGGAGCTGGATTCTATGCTACGTCACCGTACCAGGGTGGATTTGTTCATGGAACCAGTCCCCAGCTGTACAACGGGAACGTTATGAATGGTGGTGGCGTGAGCTATCTTCCTGCGACGGGATACCATCACCCGCACGCCAACGGCAATGGGTATGCCGGTGTGAATGGTGTCACGATGAATGGTGGCCAGTACGGTGTTGGTGGCGGCGTGGCGGTGCCCCCGATGCTGAACAACATCGGCGTTCCCGGCGTACCGAATCCGGTGCACCATTTCGCAAACTTCGGAAATCCATTTATGGTAAGTGTCAAAGTGGTTTCGCTTCGTTGCGTTGCTTTCCCTTTCCGTGCTCATTTCGTTCCCTATGCTTTCTCCCCAACAGGCTGCCGGTACTACAGCAGGCAACTCGAATAATCCTTTCTTATGAGTAGCTTCATAGGGAGCGGACCGTGTATAGATAGTAAATTATACATTTTACAACAAAACATGTTTGTATTTGTGTGCTTCGTTGTTTCACCAAGCAAGAGTTTATGGCATGGAGCGTGGCATAAGTGCATAGACGGGCTCGCGATGCATGCCCATACGGTATAGATGTTTAGGAACTGTACATACATTTTAATGTAAACTAATGAACCCATGATAAACAACTGATACATTCAACAGATAGATTTTATCCCAAAAAAAACAAAAGGGCTTAGACTTAGATCATCATTTGCTATCAAATGCACACAAGCAAAATGCACTTTATTTAACCCATGACATGATGGTGATGATTGGTGTTGTTAGCAAGGGCCGATCGCAGCGAACAGATCAAAATAGCTACTTTGCTTCGTTTTTATTCATCCGTACCGTTGACCGTTGGCAGCATTCTTTTACGCTCTAAAGAATGCAAATATGCAAAGTGATACATTCTGGCTCCAGAAGCGGTAAACTAGGAAAACGCATCGCTAACAAACACAAAACTACTGCACACGAGAGGTTTCATTTCCTCGCAGGTTTCTGGTGGTAGCAGCGATTCGCGTTCGTGTGATATACACCTATAAGCAGGTCAGCCCCGGTGGTACGTTCGCTGCGTTCAAGCGAGTTTTAAAACAAACATACACACACACACAAACAACCATTTCTGCAGAACCGATTTTGAGTGTGGTTCAAAATTGGGTATTCGTGCGGAGCGAAAGGCATACATTCTCGCAATCGCTGTTATCCAAAGGGGTGATGGAAAAGTGTTATTTTTTAAATTGCAAAACATTTCGGTTAATTTTTAGAAAATGAAAATTTCAACACGAATACGTGCACCGCAAAGACGGACGGTTAAAACAGACGGTTAAAGCAGACGGACAGGCGGTTAAAACAGATGTTTTAGCTGTACTAGTGCAACAGTGGGATGTTGTTTCTAGGTGGAATAAAACTGTCAACTATTACTAAAAACGTATGTTTATAGAGTTGAACAATTTAGTGAACAATAGTTTTAACCCCAACGATCACATCGACCGAATAAACTAATAACAAAAAAAAACAAGATTAAACACACCATAACCATGCAAACGAAGACAACCGTGCAAGTCCGATAACTGATTTTGTCATCAAACAAAAAGAAATCAAAAGCCCAAACTGAAGCCTTCTCCGGGTTGAACAAATCTATCACAAATGGTTGTAAAAAGAACGCGCCGAAGGAAACGAACGTGACTGATGGCGATCCTTCAGGAGCATACAAAGTGCTGTTACAGCGTAAAAGTATTAGTGATAAATCGAATAAGCAGTTTCCGGTCCTCATATGACTCACCGTTGAGAAGCGCTCGCGTCCTCCTAACCACGCTTATTATTGGTCTCATCTTTCCAGGTATTAAATGAAAGTGAAGTAGCAAAATACACTATCGCTTGCTTGCTGGCAGCATCCAGAAACGGTTTTTATCCGCCGACACACATATTTCCTCTCACCTAAACCCGCGCGGGAAATGATAGCTAATAGTAGAGAAAAGGGTTGCTAAAACTAAACACACAAATATACGGTTTTCAAATGGAGAACGAGCAAGTGGCGGAAAATTACAAAGAATCAAAACGGTGTGCTCAATCGAAACCACCATCGCCGGAATCCGCGAAAGGCTAAAATCTGTCACCGATAGACGATGTAAGGAAGGGCAACTAGCCTCACTTGCGCGTAGACTCTCTCTACGCTGTACCATGAAACTGCTGGGGTGTGTAAAAGCCTGCGGGCAAAATCACTGAAAACGCTTATGTGGCCTTACATGATAAACAAAGAACTAACGCGGAGTGAAGGATAGTTTTAATCACTGCAGTGCGACTCAATATCAATACTAGCAAAGACAAAGACAGGCACGACAACACCAACTGCTGCAGTACCTACTACGAACTTTGGAATTGCCGCCCCCTCCTCCTTGCCGGAACCGGTGCAGGGCAAAGAAGCCGGACGGGGTTACGCGAAGCACGGGGCGCTAAGAAAAAAAAACAATCGCGCTCACGTTTTACCAAATAAAATCGATAAATTGCATAATAATCAAACCGTCGTTTCTATCGTTCTTAATGTTCCATAAACAGTGCCGCCGCGAAAGACACCATCAAACGGGGAACCAAACAGTTTAAATAGCGTAGAAAACGTTTTCTTTCGATTCATCAATTACTTCTGGATCCAATGATCCAATATACTACCTATATCGATAAGTGATCAAAGTGATCAAAAGCAAACCAATGTGAATATGTGTTGAAACGAAACGTTCGCCTTCTTTAGATGATTAATAAATAACGCGTAGGTGAAATTGTGTGAAGAGATTGAGGGACAGCATATAGTAGGACCGATTTGAATATACAAGGTGCGTTGCTCATTTCCAAAGCATGCTGCAAAAATGTTACACATCTTTGACATTTCTATCTTCCGTTTCATCTGAATCGCACCGCCACAGCAAAACGTGCGGTGCGAATGTACTGTAGCGCAAACGAAAGGAAACTGATTTTGTAAACGCAAACTAGGCTAGGATGAGCTGCTAAAATGCTTGTGATTCACAGAGTACACATTGGAGGAAACGTATGAAAAAAGAATCACTCTCAACTTTCTCACGTGCGCTGCTCTGGTTGTGCCTTAATTTGCAACAACTCTGCTTTCTATTCACGAGTCACCACGGATGGGTGGGGAAGGGTAGGTTGGTAAGTGGGTTTGTTTCCTGGTTTTGGTTACGATCAGTTTCAACTACTTGAGTGCAAAACTGCCGTTCGCCGGTTGTTTTACGCCTTTTGCTTCGTGAGCAAAGCTCGAACATTTTACATATTGTTCAAACGATTGTTTTTAGTCAGAATTTAACCAGAAGGACAAGACTTGGCCGTGATTCTGCTCATGATTCTGCTTACCGTGGACGCAGGTTTGAACATAGTCCGTCCGTCGAAATGATTAGCTACTACTAACGGCATTGGCTACGCTTTTAAACTGCATCGTGTTTTTGTGAACTGCGTGAAGCGGCAGAAGCAGTGAAATGCACCACGGGCATATACGGTGATACGAACACGAAACCATTAAAAAAAACCCTAGCGACGTGGAGGAGAATGAGCACGAATGCTTGCACTTATCACAAACGATAACGATGGGGTGAACTGTGGATATGTTCGGAATACAAGAGAACAAATTGTTGTGTAAAATAAAATGTACGTTTATGCCAGTACCGGTTGCAAGATTTTAACTCGATATATCAATTTAAAACTGTTTAGAGTCCAGAAATACCATAGCCGTTCTAGCAAATGAAGCAAAGTTACAACTACTACTTCTACTAAATATGCATCCACAAAACCAAGGCAAAACAAATGGTTGTTTAGCAAACGGATATACTCTCTGTAGTAGCGTGTTAGCGTGTGAAAGGAATAGCGCGCGGCGAAAGGAGTGAACGTGAAAGCATATACGATTCATCTTTATATACATACACGTATTGACAGCATGTTTATGCGCTAATTATGTTTCAAAGATCGTAAATAAAGAAAAATACTATTTAATATTTATTAGGCGAAATATGTGTTTTTTTTTGTGTGCTTTCATGTTTCATGCGAGAACAGCATCGTGAAACAACTATTGGACGCGGTAAAAACAGAGATTAAGGAACCACATTCCACAAGGTAATCTAACATAATCCATTGAAAAGACGTACATTTCTTTGAAAATGTGCGTTTGTGCGTTTGTGATACATATTTCTAGTACCACACTTGTGGTTACATTGTGGTTACAAATGATCCAATATGCTAATGGCGTTGCAGTACGTATTTGAAATCAAATTTTCCATCCAGTTTCTAGCATTCGTTCAGTATTGTAAACTCCTAGTGAGCCCTAACGTAGTGTAATGGTATTCTTTTCATGTAAACCCCTTTACAAATATGTAATATTGAGAATCGAAATGATGAAGAATTTGATTTCAAAATCTTGCCAAGTAACATATTATTGAGAAAAAAAGTAGAACGAAAGTAGAGAAAAACGGGATTGAAATCAATGGGGTGGAATTCACAATACAGGATTATTTAATTCCCCATTTTTATGTATTATGTTTGTTTATAAATCGGTATTAGCAATAATCATTCCTTCAGTTATTTCGATACAATTTTCTATCACCTCAGCAATACATGATTTCTTCTCTTTTGGGTAAGGACCGAAGTCATGCATAGCGTTTTACCGGCTGACTAGACTGATTTTACCCACCATAGCTGCGGCAGTACTGCGCGATAAACGATTTATAGTAATGTAAATTCCAGAGCCTGATTCTACTAAACTGGGTAAAGAAAACCATCGAGTTTACCAAGTTGATAAGTTGTTATTTACCGTTGTTGTTTACCGAGCTTGTTTTCCAATACACATCACCTTCACTTTACGTGAGCTATATCGAAGCGAAACTGCCATCACTACGCCTTGGAAAATTCGAACCATCATCGGAAACCGGCGGCATGGTAGTGCACCAACACGCCTGCTTTGATAAATGGCACCATTTCAAAAGCATGTCATCGTGTTTTGGTGAAATAGCTATCGTAGCTATGCAATCTAGCTGCGACGTGAATAGAGATACAAGAACAACACCGAACTAATGTATACTGCTGCGCATGTTGTTTAGTTGTAGAAATATTTTATTTTCAATTGTATTCATCGCCTGATGATAATTCACATCGTTTCGCAAATATTCCGGCATACCACGCACACTCACACGCACTCCTTCCCACATAGGTTTGTGTTTGAATTTACTTCTACGGAACTACTAGTAATATGCTTACGTACCCTACAGCTTAGTCGGATTATTATTAACCGTTGTTCTTAGGCAATTCTGAATGCGATACGATAATAGTACGATCGAGTTTTGTGTATGCATGTGAGTCTTTGTATGTGTGTGTGTGTGTCAATTAATGTGTTTTGCCTGCCATTAATGCCGACGTCGTAAGAAGGCGAGTAAAACAAAAACACAAATTTGCACACTCCAGTGCACTCGCATAAACTGCATGGCGGATACATACAGAACCGCGGGATCGAGAAATCAAATAAAAAAAACTGAGAACTTACACTGACCAATTGCATGGCAAAAACGCAACGAAAGGGACGAGCGCGCGCGGAAAGCGGGAGCAATGATTCTATTCACCATCGGGAAACATCTCGATTTTTCTCTCGGTCATCCACACACCAACACAGTCATTCTTTCTTTCACGTTCGACACTCGTAAGATATTTTCGGCCGGTTCTAGCAGAATGAAGGAAGATGATGCCGCATGTGTCGTGTGTTGTTTGTTGCCCTCTTTTCGGTTGCACATTCGAGAAGCTACCGTTCAGTAGATTTTAATAATGCCGGACTCGAGTAGTTTCTGAATTTTGGAAGCTACTTGAGGATTTTTTAGATGTCTGGAAAGATAAAAAAGAAGGTGGACCAATAAATATTGACCGATCGATCGGAAGGACACTTCCGTATAGGAGCACTTACTCTTGTACAGCCTTCGGGTCGCTTTGCATCTGTTCGAGGATGACGTGCATCGCCGGATCCTTCAGGATCTGCTGCACCTCCGGATCGTTCAATGCCTTCTTCCACACCTCCTTCGGGTCGGCGTGCACGGCCATCGTACAGGCTCGGTAGCCTTCCAGTGCTTCCGCATTGTTCGGATCGATCTCTAAGGCTTTCTGGTAGGCAGTTAGCGCTTCGGAAGATTTTTGCATCACCTGCAAGATTTTGCCCTTGCGGATCCAGCCCTTGATGAAAGTTTCGTCCAGCCGGCAGCAGGTCTCACAATCCTTCAACCCCAGATCGAAGGCGGCCAGCTTCGTGTAGCACGCGGCCCGATTACTATACAGTTTTGCGTCGTCCGGATTGCGCTTGATCGCTTCCGAGTAATGTTTCACGGCGGTGCTGTAATCGCCCTGCTTGAAATATTCGTTGCCCTTCTCCTTCTCTTCGTCTGCCTTGGCCGGATCGATGTACGCCAGTCTCTCCATCTCCTTGATCTGCTTCTCGGTGTCGCTTAGCAACGACTTCACCTCGGGGGTCCGGTGCTCGGAGAGCGACTTTTCGAAGTACGTCTTGGCGGATTTGTAATCCTCGAGCTTGCGGTACGCATTACCGGTGCGCGTAAACGCCTTCGCGATAAGCTTGTAATCTGCACGGTTTTCTCGACCTACCTCAACAGCCTTTTCGCACTCCTCGATGCACTTTTTGAACTCCCGCTGCTCGAAGTATACTGCCGCAATATTGTTGTGGAATGTGATGTCCGTCGGATCATGCGTCAAAGCCGTGCGGTAATGCTGAAGCGCTGTGTCGAAGTCCTTCTTTTTGTACGCCGCATTGCCGAGATCCTTTTCCTTCAGCGCCAGCTGCTTGTTCTCCTCGGAAGTGGCCATTGTTCCTTTGCAGTCTGTTCTGGATGTGCCGCAATTCTTATTGAGCGTTGGATAGTGTGTTCGCTAAGGGGTTAGAAACACCCGGTCGAATTGAAAATTGCTTTAAAAACGTGAAAATACAATCCTGCTTCGCACTAGCATGCGCCGCTTCTTCGATGCTCTTACATATGTTTGCTTTGTTCTGGAAAAACACAATTATTTATTCACCTGCTAGAAAAGTCGAGACACGCGTTTTTCTTTGTATTTTCCACACTTAAAAAAGTTGTAAAATCGAGAACACTCTAGAAAACAATTGTCACAACCGTCATCATCACCGAACCGTCATCAGATCACCCAGCCGCCATTGTACCAGAGGCCCACACACATTTTGACATACGACCACGGCATACCCAAAGATCGCGTATAGGCTTCACGGATACTTCGTTAGTCAAAGAAAGATGTACAAATTAGTATCCAAGTTTTTAAAAACTAAAAACCATTTATATGCCGTATTTCAGCTGATTTTGCTGAATTGTAATACATCCACCGCTGTACGTGTATATAATTTGCCATCGGAAACCTCATGAGAAAAGAAAAGTGACGAAACGTTGAACATCGATCACAACATTCATTCATAGCTACATACCCTACATTTATACACATCATTTTTTGCCAATCGTTTGCATACTGATAAACTTTGTTGAGCTTAACATGGGTCTAAAAGAGTTTTGCGGTGGCCAAAAAAAGAGAGACGACCACTGTACGGTTCTCATTTTCCGACAATTTTGATAGTGTGTTAAGATTAATGAAGAATCAGATTTCTCATAAATTCAGACCTACATATTCATATTCAAGCTAATTTAAGACCCTCCTTCCAGCACATGATTTATTTTAAAATAATCTGCTTAATTTAATATACAATTGTTCATTTGCTCATGATTGCTCGTTTAAAAATAAAAAAAGAATAGTTTAACGGTGAAGTTTATTGATTTTGTAAATGTTGATTTCCAATAGTTTTTTTTGTCATATGTTATCTGGCCTTGTATGTTCAATGGACAATCTAGCTATAAGTCAATTTAATGCAGATTTTGGTTAAGATTACCATTCTATGGTCTGAGATTTATAAAAGTTCTTGTTTGAATTGAAAATTTTATGTTCATGTCACGAATTACATACCTTGCTGGTGGTGATGTAATGGTGATATAATCTTACGATTTTCGAAAAAATATGTTTGCAAATAGAGCACAGCCTAATTGTGAAACATCATTCTTGGTTCATATTTTTGCGCCATAACGGCCATTTTCTTTTATCATTACTCCGTTCGAGAGATGAAGTGAAGTTCGCAATCCGCTTAAGGATTAACAGTTATTTAACTTTAACCAGTTAACAACGCAAAAGCGTTCTGTGAGTGATAGACAGCGGTGATTCAGTGAAAGTGAAATTATTCCCTGTGATACAGTTAGAGAGTTATTGAAGTGCTTATTTTTTAGACTTTTTAGGTGTTTTTCTGGGTTTGATGGGGTTTCCATCATTTTCCTGGAAGTGATGGCATTTCCCTGAACAATGAACACTAAGGTTTGGAACAGCAAGAGGTGAGTCGTCATAAGCCATATGCCGGCGGGTATGTATTTTTGTTCTTACAAAATTACGACTTAATATGCTTTGATAATTCGACCACTCACTTTTACTGCAATAATTTGTCTATCTAATACTGCATAATAATGCTTAATCTCATCCAAGAAGTATTTTGGCACATAATGCCGTGCGTAACAGTTATTGAAGGTTATGTTCGTATTTGCCAGTGTCATTTCTGGAACTTTCGTATGGTCCGGTATCCGAAAGAAAATACAGTCCATAAGGAACCGCTTTTGCTTGTTTTCGTCGTAGTTGTTATCACACTGGCCGTGTTTATAATGACATCAAATAGCTGCGACGATCGGCATAGAATCTGCATGCACAGACTCGTATTTTCGATCGAACCTCGAACCCCGAGGTTAAACATCCGAGGCATTTGTGTATCATCAGAGTGTCGTTAAATTTATAAAGACGGCTTTTTACTGTTAAATGGTACGCTACAATTTTTTTGTCCTTGGATTTTGTCCTTGGAGATTTTTACAATTGTAGTTGCCCACCGTGTGCGGAATGGCGATGCTGCTTGAACGGCGTTCCTACTTCTAGTCTTTTCCCTACTTCTTCTTACGAATTTATTTCTTCTACTACTATTTCTGAACGAAACTTCTCGAACTATTTTGAGGTTACAGCTGTTCATCAACAGCTTTACATTTTAAACAGCAATCGATGGGTGCTACGGATGGTTTTGCAGTTGGTGACGAAGGTGACTAAAACTTTTAGAATGTACGTTCTTTCAGATCGTGCTAATGATTGTATTATCTGTCACCACGTGCTTTATCATGGTTGGTTTTAATGATCGAGACGAGAGGTCTTGATTTTTTTTTCGTCATTTCCTAGAAGCTCTTACAACGCTTCTTGTATGTCGATCGAATAGCTAGCCTTCCTAGTGGAACGCAAGTCATTATTACAGTACCCTTCTGGACTTTGTTGCTATGAAGAAATCGGAAAAAAATATTCTGCTTTTCTACTCTTGTTCAACTAGTTCAACTTAATACTTGTTAGATAATATATATGTACTGGTTAAAAATTTGCATATAGCATTCGATATAACTTTCTAACTATCAGAAAGAGCGATTCTATGAAGAGATCGTTTTATTTGGACGCTCTATTTTTGGATTGTTTTCATATATTTCGGTATAAGAAATTTTTGTGATAACATTGTTATAGTTGGAAAACGTATGACTGCATCCTTCACCGTAATTACTGTTAGGATGGCGTAGAATCCGTGTTCGATACAACGTGGAAAGCTTTTTTCGAAGAAGCGCTTACACGTTCTAAGAAAATTTTGTTCATTTATCGGAAGACAAAAATATAAGGTCTTGTAATAAACACTGAATGATACATTGTAATAATTACCAGCCACAGATTACTAATTGGGTTTACTCACCTCACCCATTGTTCCGCATAGCATCCCAATGGTTTGATGATTGGGTTGCTATTGGTTTAAGACATATGGCAAGAATGCCTCCAGAAGTTGGAATACTGACTACAGACTTTTATCTGTAAATTTAAGTTTAAATTTAAATCTGTTTTTTTTAATGTTTACCAGATATTCCAGTTTCTTTTAATTATGACTTATTACTTTTTACTAATATATTCCCACAGATTTATAAAGGGGATGATGTTCGGAGATGATGTTGGAGTAAGAATATCGTTTGGTTTGTTATAAAGCTACCTCAATCGTAAGTACTAAATTTAAGTGTATGCTTTTTGCTTAGGATCATTGTTCTGTTAAAAATTAATTTATATTTATTTATGTTTAAGATGATTGTTCTCTTTCCATCAAATGACGTATTACTTCAAATTTGTCAATTACTTTCATTTATTATTTTTTTATTAGTTATTATTTTATACCATTTTGTTCATTCAACTTCAAATTGTTGTAATTTAATGTGATCTGATCGGTCATATTCGCGCGAGATTGCCGTTACCGTTTTAAAACATTTCGAATTGTGAGTTTTTCTTCTTTTATCGTGATTGTTACTTCTCTTCACACTGTGTGTATCTATCACTCCGGTAAAGTGACTTATGTTTCAAACAGTTACAAAGAATGACTACTAGAAGGCATATGGGGGGAACTAGGTGTTTGTGTTGTGAATGTGTTTAATCCTCTATATGTGTTTTTGATGATCAAGGATAGGTAGGTTGTGCCAGTTTCTTTACGTAGGAACGCAGCGCTTTCATCAATTTTGATTAATATTTTGCGTTCGGCGAAAGGTACAGGATACTTAGGTT
>JXXB01031530.1:0-18931 GCA_000956275.1 Anopheles koliensis | reverse complement strand
CGCCTTAGTAAGAAAATAAATACCAGGTTTCTTACATCAACATTTACCAAATCCCTTCTGTTTAAATGTGAATACTTCGGCCTAATGGAACGTTAACTTGTTCAAAACAAATTTGATCAAACATAAAATATCTGCTAATTATCATCAATTTGTGTAAAACGTGTAAAAATAAGAACCATATTGTGTAACAGTTGAATTATAGGAAGTAATCACAATGCATCGGGGTGCATAATTTTTTTATCTATATTCTCTCCACGCATTGTGTGTTCACGTTGCGAAAGGTTAAATTTTGCAACGTGTAATTATGGAGAAAGAATGGTAAATAATATCGAGATGGTTTTTAGAAAAGATTTCCATTGCGCCTCCCATAACATACTTTACAGCGGCACCGTCATCTATCAGTATTGGTGTGTTATAAATTGCACGTTTCTGATTAACATAGTTAATGTAGGTCTGCTTGTGCAGAATATCTCCTGGAGAGCGAAGAGAGAAAAATACAAATGATAAAGTATCAATACTATTTTTGTGCATCCGTAAAATTGTAATGATATTTTACGGATCTATTTCCCCAATCGATAGGAGATAGATTCGGTCGATCATGCCTTATCAATGCGGGCATGGCAATCGTTCTGTGGTACATCGGTGCGTGGTAGCACTATATCAAACAGGGCCTTTCTGTAGGACGCATTTAAACTTGGAATGGTCAGGCTCAGAATAAAAAAGGATCAACTTTCTGATGCTATGATATTGTGCATTGTTCGTGACGGTAATACGATCACAATCACCGAAAATAAAGAAAATGCGGTTGAATGTTCTAATAGTGATAAAAATACATAGTTAACCATATTTAAAAGTTCGACGTCTTAGAGTCGGAGTAACTTAAAAGGGCGAACTGTTGGACGAAACTGAAATTGTAATAGTCGGATTTTGATGCAAAAATGCATAACTAGTACTACATACGCAAATCTTCATGTTTTATTTCAATCTTATAGAGTGGTCTTCTTGGACTTGCCAGTACATAGAAAATTTAAATAAATATATAGAAAACTAATTCTTCAACAATGTTTTTGCTCAACAACTTTTGTAGGTGTAATTTTTTTCAATTCTTTTTTATCTTCTTTCACTACGCTGCTTTTAAAGTGTGGTGCATAAAGTTATATTATGAAAGACTTGTATAAATATTTCAATGATATTTCTAGAAACATTATGTTCATTAATTGGAAATATTTTCATTTGATTTTCATACATGTATAAATCACTCAATCATAAGCGACCATTGCCATTGATGTGGAATAGTTGTTTAGCTATGCTAATTTTGTGAACTAATAAACGTTTATGTTTTCCCTTAAATGATGTTATAATGTTATTGAACTTGGAGGATGCAAAATACTATGCGGATTATGAATGCATTCTGAGCCGTCCTTTCTCAACACGTCTTTCTGTGCATCTTTGTATTTTTGTTAAGCTGATAACGAAATGGTTATATACGTGAGAACAAACAGCTGGTGTAGCCAGGCCTATCTTAGACCGAGATTGGTGTTTCAACCGTTGAGAATAGTAAATAAAAAAAAACACAAATATTTAATTTTATTGTAATTAAGTAGATTAGTAGTAGACGGTGGTTTTACGTTTTGCGTTAACGATCATGGAAACATATTTGCTTTGAATCGAATATTGTTACACACGCTCTATGTACTGCTACGACTAGAGTATGAGCAATTGCAGTACCAGCAGTAGCAGCAACAACGGCAGCAACAACTACAAAAGCAACGATAGTACCAGCAGCAAAATGCATACACGTTTGATTAATTATGGCAGACAAAGAGAGATGTACAGAGTATGTGTGCTTCATGATCGCTGCACGTTTGTAACATATGTCAGCAACACGGATGCCAATCATATGGGATTTTTACAACGTTTTACATTGTATGAGGATAATGCTTTTGATGACTGCTTAATTAACTGCATCGAAAAGATGAAAAGTGAAAGCAAAAGATTGTAGATGGCTAAAGCTTCACTGTCAATTATATTGGCATTCACAACATTTTCCTTCCAAAATCAAGTTCTTGTTGTTAGCGATGGAACATCTAATGTTGAAGAATGGATCTTTTACACTACATAAAAGATGAATAATGACATGTTTTCGATAAACTAAAGCCAAGTCGTTCTGGAAGTGAGAGGCGTTAAAAGGGCAGGCGATAAATCTAATAAATGTAGACACACTATGTACATGAGACAACTTACTGAACAGCAACTAGTGCCGTACGGCGGTGTGATTTTTGTTCACACTTTTCGGAAACCGTAAACCGTTAAAGTCATTGAATTGGGGACTGATCTTCGGTATGAACACCTCACCGTTGAGGCCGAACTGTGGTCGTGGAATGTGTGGCGGGGGAAATGTTTTTTCACCGCTGTTCAGGATAAAAAACGGATTGATAGGTTTGCTTTTGTCTATGACGGGTACCGGCTCGTAGCTGTACGGATGTTGTTGTTTGCCGTAAAAGCTCTGCACAAAGGACGAGTACGATTTTACTTCGTTCGGTGGTATGGCGGAACTGATTGGACGCTGGCTGCCAAATGGATCTACAGAAACAGACGGAGATTCGTAAAAGCTGGCGCTCGAAACAGGTTCGTAGCTTGCTCTAGTGGGTGCGAATCGATGCTGTTGGGAGAAATACGTAACCGGACGCTCAGGTGTAGCTGGTTTGACAACACCGTCAAATCGCAGGATGCGAGTGTTAATCTCATTGGGGTTTAGATTTTTCAGGTAAAAGCGATGGAATCTCGATGTCAAAGCGTAGAGGGCTGTTCCGTCACGTTCGGGGGTTCGCAAATCGGCTGCAAATTGTATTTTCTCCTGATCTTGTGCTAGAAGGCTAGAATGGGACGAAACATCATGAAGTAACAATCACGCTTTAGTAATAAATAAAACATTATAAGTTTCGTTAGGTACGTGAAATAATACCGACCTGTGCTCATTTGTCCGAGGATTCCAGGCAGCAACAGCCGTTTCCGAGAGAGGAGAGTAAAATATAGTGCCGCCACGAGGTGCCACAGCAAGACCGATCCCCTGTGATGATTTCCGTCCCACTAGCTTTACGGGAAGATCCTTCCCAAATTCTAGCGGCCCAGAACGCAATGCAGCAGCGTTGACCGAGAATAGTCTATTGAGAAAGGTTTTTAGAATTATTGCTAATATCGTTGCTAAACCGTTCACAGCAGTTGATGATCCGCGTTACATACCGATCTGTAGCCAGTGGTTGGAAGTAAAGAATTGCCGCTTCTGGATCGAATGCTAGCCCGACAACGCCATCCATTAGCGTAAAACGATGTTCAAGAATCCTTGACTCGGCAAAATCGGGATCTGGGTACATAGCCGGATGGGAGAGACGCCAGGTAAGATCCTTCGCACTGTCGTAAACAACAAGTCCAGGCGCTACTGTATCGGTCATGTAGACGAACACATCGTCACAATGGTTGTTCTTCCTCGAAGTAGTCTCATCAACAATAATGTTCGTATAGAGCGATTCTCCGCGTATCACTTCAGGTGGGAAATCGATCCTTCGCACTACCTGGTTCGTGTGCAGATCGTACACAAGTATCTTTGGTGGGCAGGTTATCTCGAAATCCTCTAACGATCGGGAAACTCCAGCATCCAGTGCCCACAGGCGGTTACATGAATCGATTCGAACACGGTACACCGACACCAGCCCAATGTCGGAGCAATTATACTCGTTTGTACCGGCCCGATGGTGGCTCCATAACGGATATGCCTGCAGAGTTGGCGAATCTCCATGACTATCCCGCGAAATGGAGGACAGTGTCGCCGGAACACCGGCGAACAATCGAGGCGTTGCGATGAAGATACGATCATAGCCAACTTCGATGCCAGTTGCAACGATGTTTTCTGGATTGTAAACATCTTTGTTTGAAACAGGATAGTCCCAGGGGAAGTTATACGTCAATAAGTTCCACTGCTTAACCGTTTCGATAGAGGACGAATGCAGTGCAAACGTCAATACCGGTGCGTTAGCACAGGTTACAATCACTATACACCATAGTTGTAACATATTGCTGTTTGTTGTCCAGATCCAGATCAGAAAATGGTAGGAGATCCCAATGATGATACACATAAACGAATAAAAGAGAAAGGAATCAATGTAACGAAGCCTCAAACGAGAAGTTGTCCTTGATGCTAAATGGGCCGTATACGCAAAATGGATGACACGATTCCAAATAGAAGGTTTCCAATCACAACATTTCCAATTTTCAATCACAACACAAAAATCTCAATGATTTTGCTATTAGATTCAGTCCATCTCACAGCAAAAGTAGCATGGCCGAGCAAACTCAGCTTGCGTATATGCCTAATGGCATGTCATTGCCATAATAATGAGAGGGTTTTTTTCATTTACCATGCATGTTGTCATGCTCCATCATGCTCTTCGCTGGCCATGCTTTGAAAACTACCTTTCTCGATCTTTGATCGATTCAAGTGAATGTAGACGGAGGGAATATAATAAGATGTAGTGCGACACGCACTCCGGATGGTGTGGTCTTACGAAATGTTTGCAATTAGCATAGCCACCTTTGGTCCAACCGGTGCCAGTCGATGATGGTGGTTATGAGGAGACAAAAAAAAAACGTTTGAATTATTAGTATCAATAACTAAGTAAGCAGGTGCACGATGTGAAAGTTAGATTCAATTACGTTAAGTACTATCTGTAAAGACACAACCTTCGAATATGAGCAACAACAAAACATTGATTCGATTAGTTCACATGAAACTTGTTTTAAGTTTTACTCAACCGCAAACGATGATATGGATAATAGGAAAACTATCGCACATTCAATAGTTAAATATTGGCTTTAATTACAATGAAAGCGCTACAGTACTCTGTGTTTTATAGTTATGCTTGAAGAACAGTACGGTACGATTCTAAAAATAAATGAAATTTTGCACTTCTTTCTTTTACAGCGATTATTGACACTGAACAAAACATATTATTGATCTCAAAGAGTTTCGCAAAACTGGCTGTTTGACACACGCATTGAAACAATGAGGGTTTTGATGTCTTCATTTTATATGTTGAAATACACACACTTAATTGATGTACTACATTTTTTTAAAGCACACTTTCCGTATGACACTGTATGCATTCAAATCAAGCATCAAATTCCGAAAATATTGAAACACTTGGAAGCCAAGATTCACGGTGCACGATCAATTTTACATCTGTTCGCCGTTAACAATGAGTAATGAAATCGTTTTCCATGCTCATTGTACATGTTGCCTTGCGTTTGCCATGTATCACTTACTGCTCTCACTCTCAGCTCCCACAAAAGGTTTGTTGTCGATCGTGAGGTTGTGACTGCACCTCTTTACGTCGCGACAGACCGCGGGCTCAAAACAAACTGTAATGCTGTGGCCGAATCGTTCAACAAAAACAGCAGCCTAGAGGCAGGTTCAGAAAGTGCTCTCCGTTTGGCCAAGCTATTGGTATTCTCCCTCCACTTCCAGACCGTTGAAGAGAAGCATAACTCAGAGATCGAATGAATGGTTTGAAGATTGGTGACTTTATTTTCAAGAGAAATCGTTGCTGTCGTTTGGCCAATGCCTATAAGATATATGCCTATAACGTGTGAGAATTTACTTACCGTTTTGTTTGTTTTATTTTGTTGTTTTGAACAATAAGAAAAATGTCAAGAAATGGAATTGATGTTGAACCATGTTCAACATTTTTACCATATGCTCTTATAAATACGTCCATATTTGGTATTGTGATTATAAATCCGGCAATCGTAAAACACCTTTTTTGCGAACAAGGTTCAAGAGTTACTCGATCTTGAATGAAAAATGAAATGAAGACAATACCAGGTGAAAGCGAAAGGAAGCGCATTTCTATGGATATCGGGTATCATCAACAAACCGATCCACGTTTTAGGCTTGTGTGTTTCTCTCAAGTGAAGGGTGAGAGCAAGTGACATAAGGATCGGTATGCATAACATTCTGCTATAACCAAAGACACCCTGGTGAAAACGAACACACTGGATCGATACGATATCATATGGTTTAAAGGTCCATAACCTGTTGGACGAACTTCTTTAGGGCGACATTGAACTTACTACGAATCGTGTATCAATGGAGAATGGGTTCTTTCATAAATGGATCAACTAATGGATGCTTCCTCACGTACGGATTGTACGTACGCGAGATCGTTAATGATCAACGGTGTACAATAAGGAGGTTCAACGTGGTCTGCTCAAATGCTGGAATGTAGTTGCTTTAGTTTGTGTATAGCTGTGCTTAGGATCATGCCGAAAAAGTGCTGGGCCGAGAACGTTTGAAGGCAAGTTGTGATCGTTAATTAACACATTTTACGAGGCACGTTAGTAAGTCATACGAAGCCATGCGAAGCCATGCTGTAGCGCTGTAACGTCGGATAAATGTACCAATATCAATCCGTGATGACGTAGTTCTTTGCTAAACAGCATATGGCTTTCGGTGGGTGTACAATGATAAAGATAATGATGTTGTTGTTTTTATGCTTAGTAGTGGATCATAAACAATAATATGATAATTCTTTAAAATATAAAAAGTATTATTTGTATACTTCTGAGATAAGACTCATACATAGTAGTATCGTATAGCCTCGTATATCATCTAACCAATGAATTGATGAAATTTTATTCATGCAAAAATGTTGCATTTTGAACTTCAAACTTCCCAAACATACTTCCCGAACACCTATCTCACTGGGCACTCGTTATACGGCTGCCTTAAGAAAAGAACCAGTTACGTAGTCGTCGTGATCTGTTTACTGTGAGATAATAATAGCTATCCACAGACGATAGCCTTCGACAACTATTTCGCTTACGGCGCTGTAATTGAATAGTTTGCATTTACAGTTTGACATTTTCTATCGACGCATTAGAACAAATAAAAAATACCAAGTTCAGAAGAAACCGCTTTTAATTCAACAACTAGGCGGTGGATTCGATTCTTTCATTCGCTGTAACCACAAACAAGTTTGTATAGAAACTGACCGTTTAAGCAAATGGCAACTCTGACGTTCATGAAATACGGTGAGTTAGATGTTGCACCGTGACCTTCGCATCGGTCTTAGAAACCAAACCATTCCAAGCTATGTAAAACGTGAATTTGATAACTCTTAAGGCATTGGTTGTAGTTGGTATACATTATCGAAAGCAGTTGCTCTTCGTCAAAGACACGCTTCGTGCAGCATGCAACTGGCCTACTTCATCCAATCCAGGTATCGTCGGCTCAATGCAGTAATTGTGCATGGTCTGGAATGCCATTCTATGCGCGTGTCAGTATGTCGTAAGCCAAATTGAAGTATTCATTTTTTAAGCATAATAAAAAGATCTTTACGCTTCAAAGCACCTAGAGAAAACTATTTCCAAGTCATTTTGTATAACAAATGTCAAGGAAAATTGTATGTTGCTTGCGTAATTGTAAAAATAGTTGCTGAAACTACCAATATTGCTTGATTTATGCTTGTCGAATTGTTTTGTATGACTGAACAAAGAATTTTCAATTGCGTTTAAAAGCTTTGAATGGTTTTTGGATTATAGATATTTTAATTCGAAACTTATCGAAATTTCGATTTATCGACGATTTATATGCATTTCTACGTTTAGTTAATTTTTTTCATTGGTAAATACTATTCCATTTCCTAACGCAAAGGCATACAGTGTAGTTAGCATTTGAATCTTTTGTTTCACGTAAGAAATGGTCTTACGTCACAGATCAATTCTAAGGGCTCAATATTGGCATACTTGGCAATTATAAAATCAGATCAATTAGCGTTCAATTTGTTTTGGGTGGCGTTGAGTCAATATCTCACCCAACCAGCCAAATAACAGCGTGGGTTTTGTGACGTCGTTTTGTTTCCCGGCAACATCGGTCAAACGGCGGTAACTCACCCGTTTGTTATGTTCCTGCTCACTGATTTGCTAAGCAGAGATGCTGGCATTCGGTGGCTTCAGAGATGGGTCCGATTGTTGTCGATTGCTGTTACCGTTGTTACTTCATCGGCAGCAACCAGAGGCGTCGCGATATTTGTGCTCGAGCGCATCGGTGGCCTAATTTTCGTGGAAAATGTTAGCAGACACAGAAAAAGAAATAATAGCATAAAACTAGTGCTGGTAGACTCATTTAAGTTTTCACCGGGACAGGTTTCCGATGGAGATCCATCGCTCGCGTAATAGGCGTGCATTTTTCGGTCGATTCATTGGTTAGTGTTTTTTTTTGTGCAACAAATATTTGAACTAATGAATCTACTGAGTGGCAATAGTTAACACCAGCTTGGGTACAATTGTTTAAATTAGTAGAGTGTCTAAGAAAATAGAAAACGTAATGAAAGAAAGCATTACGAATGTGTTAAATGTTGTTGAGAATTATTGCTGAGAATTATAGTTTATTATAGAATTATAGTTTTGCAGAATATTTGATCGTAAATTTGAAGGTAATTATTTAAAATTTATGTTGCTGAAATGCAAAACAAACCCGAGAAATGTTAGGTTCAATTAGACTATTGCATCCGAACCTACCAGTTTGTTGTTATTGTGTCTAATGATTTTCGAAACTTGCATCACAACACAGTGAGAACGTTGCTGCTAATGACTGCAAACAAATTACCTTCCCAACGCTGTCTCACGCTATGACGCTTGGAAGTCGTTTGATGAGCTCACAGAAATAGAAAGAAGCACAGGGTACAAGCAAGTGGATCAAATCCATCGACGTGGGTGAGTACCTGCATCGTATCGCCTTTAAATCGTATGGGTCAAGTCTGTACAGCCAAGGACGTATGGAAGCGGATTTGGTAAGCTATAATTATTATTTTCCTTCCATCAAGAAAGTTCAAGGTCAAATAGATGAATGGCGTGAGGGTGGAGAAAAGTACTGGAACAGTTTTGAAAATGCCACCAATGCTGTAAGAGATCATTGGCAAACAGAAAATTTAAAAAAAGGTACAACACCTTCTGCAAAACAGGAACGTCCTAATAACCACTGCAAACAGAAACGTCCTAATTTGAATGAACATTCAGATTTGTAAAATCACAGAAGTTAGTTTTCATATTGACAAATAGAACTATAATATGCACTGATTAATAAAGCAATGATTTCAATTCGACAATGAAAATACAGTCTTGTATCAAAGTGTTTGTTTGTATGTTTGTTTCAATGCTGATGTCAGTTTAAATATCACAACGAGTTGTTGTTTTAGGAGTAGGGGTATTAGAAACGCAGATCATCGAGTGTTAATCCAATAACCAGAAATTATTCTGTTCCGTTCGACATGAATCAAGTTGATATAAACTATGTGATTCATTTCCATTAAGAAACGCGTAATATTGATCAATATTTATTATATTTTTTAAAACAAATTTATAGAATACAACAATGAAACGGTATAAAAATGAGTAAAGCTCAATACGCATTTGTTGAATTTAAAGCTTCAGAAACAATAAAAGCCTTGCAATCGTTTGATCGTCAGAGACCGTGTATAAATAATCCACTCGGAAAAAAGGCCGACAGTCGACATCGAACACTAGCGCTATTTGCGGCAGGATCCAGCTTTCTAATTATAGCACTAGGTGTCGCCCCGAACACATGCTAGCGTCCTCTACTGAAGGAATCTAAAAATCATTCAAAAATTCTTCAGACGGTGATTTCAAAAACATTTTAAAAATTTTAACCGTTGCCTTCAATATGCAAACACGGATTTTCAATCTAAGGAACTAGTATAAATTCTAAGGAACTAGGGATTGGTGGTAAATAAAGAACACAAAGTGTTTCACATCAGGAAAATATGAGTATTAATTTGTTTCATCTCTATTCGTTTCATTGATTGAGCACTTGAGATTTCTTTGATCATTCATTTTTTATGTAATGAGATATTAGCTTATAAACTTGTATTTTTTATGTGACATATATCATCTGTTAAGCGGTTATGCTTGATGGTGCTTGATTATGTCGGTTTGTTAAGCTCTTTTATAGCATCAAAGCTTAATTGTCATTCACAACATTTTGAACATTTGTACAATAAGTAAAGAAGTTAAGAATTACATTAATGCAATCACAGAGGGGCCCAGTAGTGTAGTGGTAGCGACATCGATCTTTTACAACATAGTAATCATGATTATACAAGCTCATTTGGACATGAGCGTCTTTTCGATACGTCTTCGTCTATCAAGGAGTTTTTTTTACAGCTGTGGCGGTCACTCAAAACAACAGTAGGATAACTTGTTCGACTTGCACTCAAGGGCGTCTTTTCGATACACTTTCCTGCATTTGAAACTGCATGAATAAAGTAATGTTACTTACTTAAGATACAAGCAATACGGCCAGGCCGTCACTAACAAATAAACAAAATATTTAAGCTACTTAAGATACATGCCTCTTGTAATAGTATTGCATTTTCCGAATGCGGCAATGGTAATATTCTCGCAGTGTTATGATACACTTTGTAGATAATATGAGAATGAAACATATTAACAATTTTATCATTATATTTTTCATCTCTCTTTGTGTTTAATCCAGATGTGCTGGTATTACAAACATCGCATGTACTTTTGAAATGTATTTGTTAAGTGAATATACGATAACGTTGCAGCGCATGCTTATCAGAATCGAAACCCTGTTTTGGAGGTAATGGAGTACGTTGACCCTATTGGTGGTCAGGGCGTTCGTAAGTATTAAAATAATTTGGTGATACAGTCACTAGGCCATTTCAAGCTAATCATAATTTTTAATATAAAATCAAAACGCTGAATGCGAATTGTAATGAAGACAAATATAATTTTTCGAGGTCATTGGCATTGCAACAATAGTAGAAACACCTCGTGGCGAGAAATGTAAGAAGAGTTAATCACATTTATTTACTAAATAATCATCCAGAAAAGTAAGAGATAATATAATACTGCAACATCTTGCTGCAGACAAGTTGCGTAATGTGTAAGTCGGAACGAAGAACCGTGATGCGTATAATTGTGTCTTATGGTCGCTTTAAAGATAAATTCACGCGATAAGATTGCCATCGCGTTGTTTCTAACCCCCAAGATCTATCCCACAATGCGTCAGAATGCGTTTGGCAGTGATTCAAGTTCAAGATAGAATCGTAATGCTAGCAAAAAATATACCATGAATGTGCGAGTCTTTGTTCCGCAATTATCAGCGAATTAATATTCAAGATACGGCGTCTGTCGTTGGCTATCATTACAGCATTGATATTAGGCAGAATTAGGAACATATGATATCATGGTGAAACGAAAAGTGTTGCAGCAGCTACACAACGTCGCAAACATCTTTGTAGATATCTTATCAAATGGTATCGCTTACTATAATAATTGCACTAATTAAGACTAGTCAACGGTGTGTTAGTATATGCAATTTTCTAACCTATTAATAAGAATAACGAATTTTTGCTCGTGTAGAATTGATTCGAAGCTCTATTTGTAATTGCAGTCGGTGCTATTTGTTGATTCATTGCAAACTATTACTACATATTATTATAGCTGTAAATGGTTGTCAGTAATTTAGTCAGTAATGCCGTTCTATGACAAACATAATCAATTTCTTCGGTATCTGAATCCTTTTACATTCAAAAGCTGTACAGAATTGGTAAATACAGAACACTGTGGGTGGAGTAGTGGGTCAATGTGTCAATAGGATTTCAATTACGGTTCCCCAAAAATCGGCTTAGAAAGTTGCCAAAATTAGGTTTTATATGGGAGACGATAAACCATCGACAAACGGTGAACGAAACGAGCTATGCAAATTTATCGATAATTGGCATATCTGGCGCATCGTTTGGACACAGCTCTCCTATCCGATGGGCTGTTTAATCGTATCTATTTGAGAATTGACCTTTGTAGCTTCCACGTATGTATTATGCTGGTATCAATGGAACATGGTTTCGAACGCTGCTCTTTGGGTGTTATCACTAGAAAATCGATTGCAATGGATAATGAAGATGCAACTTAGACCATATTTAACATATATATCAATGTGCTGCTTTAAATTGTGGTGTAAAATGTTGAACCAACCAGATGTACAAGTAAAATGTACAACCAATCAACCAGATATCTATGTGTGACATGTGCAGGTGACATGAACCTGAGATATGCAGTGTGTTTAGCCTTGGTTCTAAAAATTGGATGTTGGAGATTGTTAGCTAATTTTAAGCACCATATGGCCTTGAAAATTTGGCGCGCTTTGTTCATAATTGAATGTCAATTGAACCAGATTTGCTTTTTTCCATAGCCTCGATAATAGTTTGATGCAGCAGCTATGCTAATTTGAAATGCATCAGCATTGCATATGTTATATTTGGTACATCTGATTGAGTGACGATGAATCTGGGGTAAAGATGGGTGTAAAACTTTCGAGCTTCGACTGACGTTGTCAGATGATATATTGATTTAATAACGTTTATTAATGTTGCTTTAACGAAAACGGAACTGATCTATTGTGTGTTTGAAAGTATGCTTGTAACAATACAGCTCAGAAGCCGTTTTTATAGTGCACGAAGCATGTTCAATGATGTTTATCGAAAACTTGATATGCCGGTGCCATATGTTGTTGTTAAAATAAATCTGATTGCAAGAAGCGATGAATACAATCCGTATCTTGCGGTCTCAATCATTCGCACAACTCGCACCAGTTGTATGTTCGCCGAGGTTTACCATGCTGGTAAATTTCATATGTTCTCCCGCGGTGCAAACATGAGTATGCGGCGGACGTTTTCGCATTTGCACTTAGCTTACCGACCGGATGGAGGTGAGAAAATGGTCGCCATGGCGACATGAGAAATTGAGTTTGAAGGGTGAACGGGTGCGTCACAGGATATGCATCCTGTCAACCAAACTACAACTGATGCTATGGCACATTTGCGCTTCTTCGCGGACATTGGAACCGTTCAATTTGGTTTACGTTGATGACGAACCACTCGCTTTTCATAGCAGCGTTGTTTGAGACATCAAACCAGCCAGAGCACAGCGGGGTATGAAGTTGTTTCTTTTTTTTTTGCTGACGTTTCCCACCTAGCGTGGTGCGGATGGATTCAAGTGCTTTAACATCGGCTGCCGAGCTGCAAAACATCCTGCTCGTGTCCCGCCGAAAAGCCGATCTGCGCTCCAGAAGGCAAGGTCGAGGCAATGCGAAATACGAGGAAAAGGTTAAAAAAGGATAAATGTGGCAGCAACTGCATAGACCCATCGGCCTAGTTAAGTTTGAGTGACTACGGAACCACCCGTTTATGCTGGTGAGAGACGCTTCGGAATCGCCTGGCTAGCTTGCAAACGCAGCCAACATGCTCTTGTGAAGGTAATGAATGTCCTATGCGCCAACTCCCGGGCTTTCATGAATCTAGTTCGAGTTCTTGTGGGTCGTTCTCTCCGTTCGAGATCTCATTTCATTCTTTGCTGGTATCCTCGCTCTCTGGAATGCACGCACTTCAGTACCAGGTTCATGGAGGGTAAATACTGTTAACACTAACAGTGCCACGAAAATCATACCCGATTGATAACATCCTTAGGGGAGCATAACACCTGCTACCTTAAACTAGGGGAAGCAGTGCGTATGATTACGTTGTTATAATCTGAAATGCCGGATGATAAAAAATACAGTATGAATAATTTGCCGATATAAAAAGATTGTTAGTTAGAAAAAAGCTTCGTTTGAAATTTGAAATAAAATGAATGTACAGTCAGTTCGAAACATTGACACAATTGTTTTCACTTTAGGTGATATATTATTCTTGCATAAAATACATATGACTGCACGTTAAGCTGAAGTAGTACAAAAATAGTACAATTTTAAGTTATGCTGCAAATGGATTGTTTTGACAATAAATTCAAACGAATCAATAATGACGTGGTGAATAATGAAAATTCCAAGAGAGTTATCCAATAATAATCAAACTGCTGTACTGAGTGTTTAGGTTAGTGACACATTTTGTGACTGCTAGTGTAAAACCTCGGAACGTTCGCTCTCGCGCGGGTTCGCCTCTTTATCGCGTCTATAAAAGCAAGCATGTAGTGCGGCAGATTTCCGTATTCGTCCTGTGCCTGGCTAACGGTTCGTACAGCCTTCGCCTTTCCACTAAGAATCATTGATAGCAGTGAGCTCATTTCGTAGTGCGTTGGTCAAAAGGATACCCTGGTACGTTTCGGTGTGGTTCGAGTTCTATTCTAACAGTGTTTGTGTCCCATATCAGTGCTGCGTTTCTGAAAGCGTCCCTATATATTATTATAGCAAGATATAAAGGCCATACTATTTTGTGCAGACGATCTCGATCTCTAGTTACCTGCAAGTAATAGGTTAAGTTTAAATATATTTAATATTAATATAATTTCCATTACCTATAACTTGTACCATGTTGGAAATATAAGGAATTTCATAGCATGATCGAAATTTAAAAAGGAACATTTTTACTGTTTTTTTCTTCAAAAATTGTACAACGTGTTTGTGAGAGATAATGAGTTAATTTTAATTCAAAATAGTTCAAGTGCATAATTAGTTTACAGTGATTGCGTTGCATCCGTCAATGAAACATTTCTTATGTCCGTTTTGTGTGTTTTGTAGCAAGAGAGGAAACAAATATTTAAATAAGTTAGACATTTTTCCTTATTTATTGGAATTGTTTGAAGATAATGTGTGGGATTGAAACGGAAGTATGAAATATAAGGTGAAGTTCGAAATTTCCAATAGTTTATTTATTAGTTAAAATTAAAGCAGTGAGTTTTAATGAGACGCGAAGTAGTGTGAGCACACGTCTTGAATAATTTCCAAATTGTGTTACTCTTAAATTAATTGGTTGCTATCATTCATTTTACTCCAAATTTGACTTACTTGTCCTATCCAGCTTGCATTAATAGCTGTTTTACTGTTCAATGAAGTATTTTTCATATTATTCAACACTAAAATCAGCAAGTAATAGACAACAAGTTTTGAAATGAGTCTGGTGAAGGGAAAAATAATTATCCTGCTATAGCTTTATAATGATGTTTTCTAAGTACGCGCTTGAGAGAAGTAATAATTTATATTTTTACAAGAACGATAACCGTCTACACTAAATTCTTATATTCTAAAACACAAATGAGGGTCAGTTCAACTAAAGACATGCGTAATCAACAGCATGATCCGATAATAAAGTATCAGAACACCTCCGTTGGAATCTAACGTGAGTAGGAGAAGGGAAGAAAATCGATGTGATTGTGTGTACTATTAAATCTATGCGTTTATTGCTATAGCTTAACATGGATAATGCCGTTAAAGTATAAATATTTAAATATCCTTTAATCTTCCATAGTGACACTTTGCGCACTTTGCCTGCAAGGTCGAAATATTGATATTTAACTATGGTTTACCATTTGTTGAGCATTTGTAGCCAAGCCAAGCATTTAAAAGGATTAAATGAGATAAGTTCAGCAAAATTACATCTGCAATAGCATCAGCAAATAATGTTACTAAGAATGATATCACCTATTACGCAAAGCAAATAAGACTTAAAATTATGAAAAAGATTTGGTGACATGGTTTTTTGTACCTAATCAACGCTAAGCTTTCACGAACACGTGGCAAAAGGTTGGGAAGAGATGCAGTAATTGCGAAAAAACGGAATTTAATTTAAATAGAAAGGATGAAAGCATCCCTCACGATCAGCTTCAGAGTGCAAATTTATACAGTGCAGATAATCTGTCTATAAAAAAAATTAAATCTGACGATAGGTTCCCCTTAGACATTGTATGAACCGTTAAACGAAGAAACGGATCCTTCATCAGGCGAAGGATAAAACACGGCGAACGTCATGAATCGAGAGCTGTTAAATGGTAGGGGAGAGCTTTCTTTTTCGATAATTTTTAATCCTTTCAAGCTATTGTCTGTTATGTCGCGTCTATAAAATAGAGAGTTTCTGACTCAACAATTTACATACATTGTACATATGCCAACACACGTTAACCACAAGGCTGTAGGCGTGTACTATTTTTGTATCGGTTAATCAGAAATAGTAATTATTATCAACTTTTTCTATGTTTTCAACATTTTTCAATTGCGTTGCTCTTTCAAAACAAAAAAAATAATAATAATACGGAAAGAGAAATTATGTAGAATTCATGAATACACTTTCTAAAGGCCCTATTACACTGTAGCCGGTAGTGACAATGGACAACGGTAGTCTGTACATAAAGGACATGACCCAAGTGATCGAGGTGAAATCAAACGCTATCATCAATCTCTTCTTCAGACTGTCACTGTCATCCATCAGGTCAATCTAGCCTTACTGGTATGTACGTGTTTGGCGCTACGTTCGATCTCGTCAATCGGTGCTGATGAGCAAGGATGAGGGCCTTCACCGCCATAGCTCTCACCTAGCGTTGACATGAAATTTATTCATCTACACGCAAGGTGTCATCGCATTTAGTGTGGCTTTTTAGTTCATCATGAATGAAAACTGTTAAGAAGATGATGGCAACGAACAGGAGCTTTAGTACAGGGTTTCTCCTAGCCTAACATACTTGTGCAATGTATAATCTGTTTCAGCCAGGCCGAGGGGCCTATGAGTTCGGACGAGGATCCGGTAAGTGCCTATTGATAAGCATTCATTATGAAAAGCTGCACTCTTCACCGTACCAAAAGAGTTTGACCCGGGTAAACTGGTAAACTGCTAAAACGATAACGATGTATTGGTTATGATTTAACAACAAGAACACTTAGAAATAAAGATCCTTAGTACGATGAAAATTTAAGGTCTACAGTATTATAACAGAACGTATATAGTGCTTAATACGCGTTAGAAAGCATTAAAACGACATAGTTATATTTTTGGATGATAATAGAGAATTTGTTGAATTGAAGATAGGAATAGAACTTATAAAAATGTTTGAGAGAAACATGAAAAACGTTTCCCCACTCCAATCCACTCTTCAATAAATGATATATCGGTTCCTATTCTAAAAAAAATCTAATGCATAAGGACTAACTAAAAACTTTCTATTAGTGTTATATGGAACAAAACATTTTAAAAGTAACTCGAAAAGAAGACTATCTATATAGTTCGGTCTTGAATGAGACGGTTTGTGCAGACCATGGTTATGTTACTTCCCAAGAGAGATAAGATAATAGTCATTTGAAGCGAAATGAAATGAAAGTTATCTTCTCTTGTGTGTAAACAAATGCAACCATTGTGTTCCAGATGACCTGGGAGCATCTTTTGGGAATTAAAACTCATTTAATAATTTTATCTCCATTTCTTCGACCACACTGCCTGAGCTGAAAGCAAACAAGAAAAAACTACTTGTTTGGATACGCTTCCTTGATGTGGGACACACATGAATCTGAGATTTGCGGGAGAGATAATAAGCACAATTTTGGGTCTACTTTACTATTATCTGTATTCATAGATGGATAAAACCTAGTAAAATTAAGTTTTGTGAGCAAGAGGGGCAACAATAACATTTTTTACGAACTTAAAATGTCGGAAGGGAGGCGTGATTTTAAAGCTCCTTCTGTTTGCGTGTTTTATATATTGGTTTGCTCGGGTTTTCTCATAGGTAAAGTTTTGCTCACATGATTGAACGTTATTTGAAGCAAAAAAAAAACTCCTTTATCTATCCTTGTTGATAAGAATTAACTAGAACAGCTTGGGTGCTATGCCTTGAATTTAATACTGGATGGCAAACATCATCCGATCGATATAATCAGCTTTTGGATGGCTGCCCAGTCGCTGATCACACCAGTTGTGTTTTGCTTCAGCTGAAGAAAATTTAATTTCAATTTATTTAAAAGAAAAAAGTATTGCTTTATATTAAAACTATACAGCTGAGCAATACTGGTTTCAATGATTAAGAATAAAAAAATGACGACACATTTGCCACATGTGTCATTTCCGATGATTTTCGTACAAAAAAGTGTTGGCTATCAAATGAAGGTTTTCATTCATACATTTGCGAACAAGCCATGTTGGCAAGTTCCAGACGGCCAGGTTTAAATTTAAAACAGCAAAAGCAAAGTGTGCCAAACTCAGGTGAACTAAGCGAAATCATAACTTTACATACTAGCGAATATGATGAATCAATGCAGCACATACTAAAGTGAGTCAAGCATATAAAGGGGTTAAAAACTTATTATAAAAACGAAATCCAAAATAAAAATTAAATCTGTTTCAAGTCGAAAAGTTTTCAAAAATGTTGTGGATAGATAAGAATTTAAAAAAATCGTTATGGACAAGAAGTATGATAATTTTAAAAAATATTGCAAAGGTGTCTCTCCACAAAAAAAAACCTTCAGATTCTTGCAGTCCTATTCGTTTCATTAAGAAAGCAATTAAAACTTTTCGTAGTTTCGTAGTAGTCCGTTTCAACGAAAATGATTTTGGCAGACGAGCAATTCGGTTAGGGTCTAGGGAGAGTACAATTAACAAATGGCAACAGGCAACATGCAAATACAGAAGAACTTAATAGTACATGCTTTGCATGTTTCAACAGATGAACAATGAATGAGAAAGACGAACCGATTAGATCTGCTCCAGTTGGACAGACGATACAGTAGCATCCATTTAATTAGTGTTAAATTATAATTTTATGTCTACATAACACCACTAGTATTTACCGTTTTGTTTGTAGAAAAGAGAAGGATGTGATAATTTGTTCAAAGAAGACTTAATTAATTAGTCAATCGAAGAAAATAGATGACTGAAAAACTGCTATTTTGATTTACAGCATTGAAGTGATTGAAGAAAATGGATTTAGATAAAATAAAGTATGTTCCTTTGCCCCATAATGTATCCGGTTTTATTTTAAAGTTAGCTAAAGTAACAACGATTTATTGTAGAATTTTGGAACATATCTTGAAGACTATTCATTTTCTTTTAAACCTGATTAGAATTTGAACCATTCGTACGAT
>JXXB01031522.1:0-10206 GCA_000956275.1 Anopheles koliensis | reverse complement strand
ACAGTATTTTCCATCGTCTAATAACCGCTCAAGTCGGTGGTGGCTGACGTCACGTCACACCGAAAATGCAAACATTACCCTTTGCCGCAGTTTGTTGTTGTTTGTTTGCCGTGCGATCTAGCCGAGCACATAGACTAGTGCTATGCGAGCGCATTCCGCACCCATTCGATGGCAGGAGACCATTCCACACGGACGGCGGACAGTCCACAGCTCCAGAGCGGAAAGCAAGCCACGCGGCGACAAGCCTCCAAAGCCGGGAGCTGCTCGGTGACGACGAAACGTGAAGCACGAACCAAAACACAGGTTTGGTGAAGTGAGAGCGCAAGTAAAGCACTCACGCGGCCCGCCCGAGCAAAACGTGAGTTGAGGACGATCAGTTTTCCTGTGACACCTGAGAGCGGGCAGTTCGGTATCTTGTCCAGTTGGCAAAGCATTGGATAGCTTCCCGTATCGTCTGGTCGGTCCCGTGTGCGTTTGTGTGTATAGCAGTGTGGTCGTGCGTGTATGTGTGCTCAGTTCCCGTAGGAATCTAGCGTCCACCGTCACAACGGCAAACCGGAATAAGAGTGCACCATTTGAATACCTGCCCAGGTATATCTCGAAGGTGATCCAGAAAACGAAAAGCGGACAGCGAAACCACTTCCGCATTTCTCAGCACCACTCCTCCACACGCGCCAGAGTGCGCGCCAACTCTCCAATCAACGCAAACCAAGCTCCCCAAGCTAGTGTATGATCTGGTTTCGTCGCCCGCTCTGCAGAGGGAAAGTTGTGTCTTGAGCGGGTAGAAGGCCGTCTAGCGGAGTCTCGACGTTGCACACCGAAACGTGTTCGCCGTTCAGTGCCAACACCGCAGCCGATATCGGATTTGTTCAAAACAAGAGTAATTAGCGACGGGACGAGACGGTACAGCACAGCATCAAGATGTACATTGGCGGTGTTGAAGGGTAAGTAAGCAGCTTGTGCTAGAAGTAGTTCCTATTCTTTAGATGGATCGTATCATATCACTAATCCTGACGATCTATAGTCTAAAACGTATCATGCGAAGTACTTTGGCACACCCGATTGAAAATACTTCCCACAATGGATTGCCCTGCCAGAACTATACCTATCGGTGTTAGCTAATGGAACAACGCAACTATTTGCCGCGTATATTTTTCTTCATATTTTAAATTCCCTTTTGTGGCTGCTGACATCCTATAACTACTGGTACAGATTGGGTCTATTTTTAGAAGTTGAATTTTATGACCTTTTATTGATTTGTAAGTAGAATGGATTAGAAATTTAGCCATATGGGTGCATTGTAAGATTTCCAACGGATATGCTACATATCTTTGCCGGAAGTCGTTGAACGAAACAACGCAACCCGCGTCAGCTAAACGCGCTGATGTCTTACATGTTTGCCCCATGAAACATTAGTTCGCTCGAAACCAGACAGTAGCGGAGTGTTACGAGAAAACACCGATCGGCTGCATTTTCATAACAACGCCGTAATAGCTCTCCAAAAAAACCGCCTTTCACTACGCCACACAGCGTTACGCGAGGCTTTTAAACGGGCCAAGCAAAGCAAAATGGCCAAGATAATAGTATGGCGTATAGGAGAAAATGACTTCAATCCGAACGATGTTAGCTTCACTCGCAATAGATGTTTGTCCGGAAGTGATTCGCGTGTACTCTGTCAGTGAACCATTTTGCTGCCACTTTGGCGATGCATCAACGTGGATCTCGGTTTTACCCTCGCATGACATTCATGGCTCAACATTCGTGTGCCATTCACTTTCAAGAAATTTGCCGACGTCGACGATGTCGGCGTTCTCAAGGTAAGAAGATCGTTTTTTTTTTGGAGCGACTCGGTCCTGGCAGTTCAGAATGCGGGCACGCGTACTTGGCCCCTGATTGGCGTTCTTATCAGCGAGAGAGAGAACTAGAAAGAGGGGTGTGACACACTATCCCAGACCTTGGCCCTACTGAGACGTACGCACAACAGCTAGTTCACTGCCAAGTTTAGATTTGCTCGAGGTTAGCGTACTAATAATGTTCGATTGAAGACTTGATGGTCGACTTAGATTAGAACAAATGGCGGGCTGGGTTGAAGAGATTTGCCTGCATTTTTTACACAAGCGCGAATTCTCGCACTTGACCCAAGTGCCAATGATAGTCTAGCGCCTGGTGGAAGAACAAAACATTCGTACCATTCCGTGCATTTTAGCTTTTGCTCCCATATGGCAATTGTTTTAGTACTCCTTATCTCCTAGAGCCCAACGGGAATCGCACTTGTTGTATCTGTTTTGCTAATAAAATCGCATTAAAATCCTCTTCCGGGTCATAAACCCACGGCCTTGTTTATTACATCCACTTGGAGTATGAAACGTTATAATGGATTTATGCAAGCAAACATATGTCGCTAACCTTGACATAACTTTCAAATCGGCGCATCCGGAAACCCTAAAGGGGTAGTTTGGCATTCGCGTTTTAGTCATCAAACCCATAACTAGAGCAAACACACTCCCTACGAAAAAAAAAAAATCCGTCCCAAACCAAGCACTTGATGCAAACATCTAATCATAGCCGTGATAAGGGGAAGCCAATTTCTTTCTCCACTCGGCTCTCGTGGATGGGGACTTTTTTTGCAGTTTCCTGCTCTAATTCCCGCGTCTAAGGGTGTTATTGGTGAGCGGGATTTGCGCATTTGTGTGCTTGAGAGTTCCGCGGTTGGGGGATTATTCGAAGCACGTCACTTGGCGTTCGGTGATAAGATAACTTCGATCGTATGCGTCTCTAATATTTTCATTTATGAGAGAAAATGTTCGTCAAATTGGCCACTTGATTAGTGCAGTAGACGTAAGAGCCACTTCAACTTACTCGATAGGACCGAATGGGTTCTCGATGATGGCACGAGATATTTATTGATATGGGTTGATGAATTGTTCGGTGAAATGTGTTAGCCCAATGTACTTAGATCGAGACGATAACGCCCGCCGTAACGTCACCCAAGCGTCACCGGCGTGATACATCGCAATTCTCCGGGAGCGGGAGAGAAATACCGCACACAAGCAAATCGACGACCAACTAGCCTATCTCCATGATGTTGATTGATAGTGGAATTTTTGCATCTACTTCTGTCCACACAGACACAGAGACGCTCGTATTTATCACACCACACGTTTGGATCGTGTTCGGACACGCTCGTGCCATCTCGACGTCAAGAAGATCTCGGATGCAAGAGGGAGAGAACGATCGTCGCTAATGGTCGGCACCTTTCCTGTGCTGTGCCTTTGTACGTTTGGTTCGTTGACGCGAACGCCTATTGTGATGGATGTAATGGCAGAAGAATAGTTGTGCAATGATAATGCAGATAAAGGAAAGCGAAGCGATTGCGAACTTCTTCCGTGAGTTTTGTTTTCTGCTTTAGCGTATCGAGCCACGTGGATACATCTGTCATCTTATTGTTTAGTATTCTTTTTTGTATTCGGACGAATATTATGGGGGAACGCTGGGTACGTCCGGTAGCGGCTAGCGTTCAACTCCTACTTTTAGGCAGTAAGTTTACTTTAAGCTATCTTCCCGGAGCTCCTCGTTCGTTTAGATTTTTGACAAAACCCGATTATTACTAACTGTCACATACGTTCTGTTTTAGCGGCGCAACACACTCCACGCTGGTGATCTGTGATGAGTCGGGCACGATTGTGGGAAAGTCGAAAGGTCCGAGCACAAACCACTGGGCGGTCGGAATACCCGGTGTAGCCGAGCGCATCGCAGCAATGGCCCGGACGGCGAAGGAGGAAGCGAACCTGCCGGTGGACCAGCGGCTGACGGCGGTCGGGCTGTGCCTTAGCGGGGCCGAGGCGGACGAAACCAACCGCGAGCTGGAAGCGTACCTACACACGCACTACCCGACGGTGGCGGAACGGTACGTGGTGTGTAGCGACACCGTCGGCAGCATCCAGGCCGTCTCGAGCCGGGGCGGCATGGTGATCATCGCCGGGACGGGCTCGAACACACTGCTCCGGAATCCGGACGGGTCGACGCACGGGTGCGGCGGATGGGGACACATGATCGGGGACGAAGGTGGAGGTAAGGACGGTGGCAAGTGCTGTTGGGCATCGGTTTGAACTGATCTGATTAACCACCCTCCTTCCATCTCGGCAGCGTGGTGGATCGCACGGAATGCGATCAAGACCGTGTTCGACCACCGGGACAATCTGCGCCGCTCGAAGCATCCGATCGAGCGCGTCTGGGAGCTGATCCAGGAGCACTTCGGCGTGCGGACGCTGCACGATCTGCTCGACCACAGCTACGGTCGGTTCTGCAAGACGGCGTACGCGGGACTGTGCGCCAGGCTGGCCCGGTGCGCCCTGGACGAGCGTGACCCACTCTGCCGGAAGCTGTTCGACGAGGCGGGCCAAACGCTGGCCCGCTCGGTTTGCGCGCTGCAGGACAAAATCTCCCCGGAGCTGTTGCGCCCGTCGGACGCCGTGGCCGGTTCGACGCTCGACATCGTGTGCGTGGGCTCGGTTTGGCTCAGCTGGGAGCTGCTGCGTGACGGGTTTGTGGCGGAGCTGACGGCGAAAGGCTTCCCGCACGATCTGCGGCTGCTGCGCCTAACGACGACGATGGCCCTGGGGGCTGCCTACCTGGCGGCGGACACGTACCAGCTGCAGCTACCGCGCGACTACACCGGCAATTACGACGTGTTCTACACGTACCGGGCCGGCACCAATGGGAACGGCAATGGGACGGCCGGCGAGGAAGTCGACAACCACAAGACAAACGGGCGCAGCTAGACGGGCGGAGCATGTGTGTGTGTGTGATTGAGATTCGGATGCGCAGTGTGATTCGACACGCCACTCCAACAGCAACCGGATACCTGAGATTTCATTTTGGTGAGAAGTACAAACACAAACACACACAAATTGTATTTTTTTACATCTATTTTAATTCTCATTTGTTCGCTCGCACACAGGCTATAGAGCGTTCCAACGACACGTTCTCTTCATACTGCAAACTTATGCTATTCTGGTGTGATGTAGTAATCAGTGCAAAATAATAAATAAAAACCCTATCTACGCATATTGTATTGTAATTGAAGTCATATCTGCTTGCTTTGTGTTGTGTATTATTACTACCTTTTTTAAGTTATAGCACCGCCTAACACAAACGTTTAAGTTAAGCAGATTAGGTATGTTAGTCGAGTCTTCAAGCAAATGCCGGTTTTACGCTTCCAAATTAATGAAGAAAAAAAAACAAGTAAACTTCAAGCGGAACCAGTCAAAAGGGAAACATTTGATGTGGTGCACCGATGAATAACCGATGAAGGAACACGCTGTGGTGGAGCTTTTCCAACGTTGTCTAAACTATTCTAAATCACGGTTTTTTTTTCTAGCAGAAAATTCATGCAAATGTATTACCCGATTATTTGCTACGTAGCTTTTATCATGTTCCGCTCGTAGTTTAGTGCTACGATTTGCTAAACAGTCGTATCTTCCGGGTGAACATGCACGGTCAATTGCTGCTGCTGACGGTAAAGCGTAATGACGAGTTGTTTGCCCTGGTGCGTCAGTACGTCGTACACGTCGCCCGAGCTCTTGATCTCGTTCCCGTTGATGTGCGTTATGATGTCGCCGGGTTGTAGGCCGCCACTGTAACGAGGCATTGCATGCAGAATTTTTAAAATCAAACCATTTCGTTACCGTGCGCGATTGTACCGCTTACCTGTGCGCTGGCGAACCCTGTATCACTTTCCACACCAGCACCCCGCCCCGCATGTTCGGTGGGAGACTGTGGTTACGTTGCTGAAGCTCGTGCAGTATGTCGGGAGTGAGCGATAGCATCGTAATGCCGATGTAGCGTCGAAACGTGGGACTTCCGGTAGCCGCACGCCGTCCACTGGCTCCAGCGCCGGCCGACGTTTCCGCGATTCGGCGCAGAAACTCTTTCGCGTGGTTGATCGGTATCGCGAAGCTGATGCCTGCCGTCACCTTGATGCTGTTGATGCCGATCGCTTCCCCGTCCAGGTTGACCAGCGGGCCGCCCGAGTTGCCGAACGTGATGGCGGCATCCGTCTGGATGTAGTTGATGTCCCTGCCGCGCAAACCGAGCTCCTGCGAGGCGCGCTGCGTCGAGCTGACCACCCCGGCCGTGACGGTGTTGCTGAGCGTGAGTGGACTTCCCAGGGCGACCACCCACTCGCCTGGCCGCAGGTCAGCCGAATCGCCGAGCTTGAGCGTGGGCAAATTATCGCACTGTATGCGAACCGTCGCCAGGTCGGACGTCGGATCGACGTGCTCGACTTTGCCGGGGAAGTTGCGACCGTCCGGCAGCTTCACGGTGACCAGCGTGTGCGGTTTGCTAACGACAACGTGCGCGTTCGTCAGGATCAATCCGTCCGGTTCGATGATGAACCCGGACCCGTTCGACACCGGAACCGGTTCGCGTGTGAAGAAGTCGACGTGCTGACGGTCGCGGATCTCAATGTACACCACAGCAGGCGCCGATATTTCCACCGCGTCCGCAATGAAGTTGTACGCTTTGCGATTACCGCCCGCGGGTGCCGTCTTTGCACTGACCGTTGGGAAACCGAACCATTGAGCGATTCGATTCCGCTTGGTGGCGTCCCTTGCGTCGATTATTTGGACATACGTTAGTAGCCCGAACAACCCGGCCAGTGCTACCGTAGCTCCAACCTTGTGCTTTCGCTGCCACCCGGTGTGTTCATCGTTGTTTTCGTTGCCTCCGTGCGATTCGTTGATTTTATGCGTTCGTAATGCGGTGCTGATTGAAGGCGACGGAAGTTGTGTGATAGTCAGCAGACGGCGCCTGCAGACGGCTGCTCGCAATGCACCGAACATCTTGTTGCACGATTTGCCAGCGAAATTTGCATAGATATTTCGATAACGAGTGAACCAATTCGCAATACGTGTACGGTTTTGGCCGAAATGAAACCAGTCGGGCACATTTGACAGCTCAATGTTTTGACATTACCGTGATGGTTTGTTTACGTTTTTAGATTGCGACCAAGTGAGTGTGTGTGTGTTTTGTTATTGTTGTTCCGGATTTTACTGCTCGTTAAAACCAATTTATTGGGGCAAGTAGTATAGCACCATGCATCTGGAGTCACCCGGACGAGTAAGGATAAAATATAATTTTCACCAATTTTTGCTACAATTTTGTTAACAGAAACCAAAAACTTTATAGCGAAAAGGTGCTTCATGTTTTATGTCTTTGGCGCCATGTTTGTTTTGCCGATTGAGCGCTGTACAGTCAGCGGCAAACCACCAGAGCCGTTGTGTTATTGGTAGTACTGCGTAGAGTCGGCAAGATGAAATCTAAACCCAACGATTCAACGCTCATATTTGTGTTTTTGTTTTGTCCAGCTCATAGCGCTTGCAAAAGCTTTTTCCAACAGAGCTGCCAGCTGAAATCGACTATAATTAGCGCAATGCCTTGCGGCGTAATGTATTTTTAGAACGCACTCGGAACACGAATTCTTATCGGCTAGCAGGCTTGCAGGACTTTTTCGGTTTTTGGCACCGTTTTTTGTCGGTTGTACTGATTGTTCCTAGGGGGGGTTGGGTTATTTGCGCAGCTGATAAAGTTTGGTTATGCAAAAGGGTACCGATTCTTGCTGCAAAAGGCTATTAACATTATAGATGCTTCCTTCAGGATATCCTATGTACGTCCGGAATTGTTTTGCTGTCTTGTAACGTGTAATGCCACACACCTTTACTGTGTCGTTGACCCGAAATCTGTCCATCGTAAAACGAATGATGATCACGCTCTCCTCCCGGCGAAGAGGTACCTCCACAGCCAATCTTACGACTGCCGTTAATGCATACGACATACCAGCGAGTGATAATGGAAGTATGTTCGGGCGCTTGTTCTGAATACTTGAAAAAAGAAAACAAACTCTACGGAAAGAGCAGCGCGTCTCTCGTGCCGTGCCATATCGACTACGTACAACGAGCAAATGCCACGCAGGAGCGACACACCCCGGGAGCCAGGGCTGCCGTTTATAAGCCACGGCACAGGTTCGCCCATCCTCCATTCTGCGCCCTACCGCGAAGATGGAAACTGTCTACACAAGCAAGCGAATATTCTTAAACAGCGCCCTGCGTCCGGCGGAAGTGTTCTCCGGCGGGATTGTCGTGTCGGCCATTGATGGAAAGGTGACGCGCGTGCTCCATTCGTGGGCCGCCACCGAGACCTACCTGTCGGACAATGGAGGCGAGTGCGAGGTTAGTAGAGTGCGCAGGTCGCCGCCCAGGCACGACGTTGACGGGTGTCCTCTTTCCTCCATTTTTCCATAAAGCATGTCGACTTTGGCGAGCTGCTGCTGATGCCGGGACTGATCGATACGCACGTACACATCAACGAACCGGGGCGCACGGAATGGGAAGGTTTCCATACGGCGACGAAGGCGGCAGCGGCCGGTGGCGTCACGACCATCTGCGACATGCCGCTCAACTCCATCCCGCCGACGACGAGTGTGTCCAACCTGCGCACGAAGGTAAATGCCGCCCGTGGCAAGATCTTCGTGGACGTGGCGTTCTGGGGTGGCCTAGTGCCGGACAACTTGGCCGAGCTGCGGCGCATGATTGCATCCGGTGTGGTTGGGTTCAAGTGTTTCCTCTGTCCCAGTGGCGTGAACGAATTTCCGCACGTCTCCGAGGAGCAGGTCCATGCGGCGGCACGTATAATGGAGGGTACGGGATCTGTTCTGGCGGTAGGTAGAACACGTGGACACCCTGCTGAGTGTGCGTGCTTCAAAACGCTTCAATCTCGCTTTCTAGTTCCACGCCGAGGTCGAATGTCAGCGGCAGGAGCGCGACGTCCTGTGCGACGATCCGTACAAGTACCGGACGTTCCTGGATACCCGCCCGGACGCGATGGAGCAGCAGGCGATCGCACTGGTGGCCAAAATCGCCCAGCAGTACGACGTCCGGACGCACGTGGTGCATCTGTCATCCGCTCAGGCGCTACCGATCGTACGTCAGGCCCGGGCACACGGTGGTCGGCTGACGGTAGAAACCTGCCACCACTATCTGGCCCTGGCCGCCGAGGATGTGCCGGATGCGCGCACCGAGTACAAATGTTGTCCCCCGATACGTGGCCGCTCGAACCGGGAGCAGCTATGGCGGGCGGTTCGGGACGGCGAGATCGATCTGGTGGTGTCGGATCATTCGCCGAGCACGCCCCAGATGAAGCTCCTAACCGAGGGTAAGCGACGCGGGAACTTCCTCGAGGCGTGGGGCGGTATCTCGTCGCTCCAGCTCGGACTGCCACTGTTCTGGACGCACTGCCAGCGGTATGGGCTAACGCTGGAGGACACGGTCCGGCTGCTCTGTACCGAACCAGCCCGGCTCAGTGGCTTGGACTCGCGCAAGAGCCGCCTTGAACCGGGATACGATGCGGATATCTGCGTGTGGGATCCCGACGGTGTCTTCACCGTCACCGAGGACATGATCGAGTTTCAGCACAAAGCGACACCGTATCTCAACCGAACGCTCCGTGGCGTGGTCCACGCTACGATTCTGCGAGGCTCCATCATCTACTGCCGGTCGGAGAAGCCAGCTTTTGGACCACCATTGGGTAACATTGTGCTCGCCTCGCAAACGGTTGCGAGCGGTAACGATATCGGCGCAAAGGGCAGGAAGATTCGAGGAGCAGGAGTCGAGCTGGAGGATGTCGCAGATCTGTAATAGACTTTAGCTTTTAGTACGCTAACTGCGTGCCATTTGTACAAATTATATACGTCGCAAATATAGAGCAAACCAAAACATCTTTCACAAACAAAATCGATGAAGTATTTCTTAATGCTCCACCCAGTGTGACGTCGAATAGTGGCGCACCAGCTCACATCTGGCACCGCGACCAGTCGGGGTCATTGAGCCAGTACGCAGATTAATGTAATGGAAAGTTTCGCCCCAAAACCCGGCGGCTGAAAATCTTAGAGCTTGTCTATAATTTCTTGCCGCACGATTAATTGCACGGCCTCTAGTTGATTTTTGGTCAGTAGGTCGCGCACCCGGCGCTGATAACGCTCAATCGGCGTCGTTGTTTCAAACATCACCTCATGTAACCCTCGGCCGGGTAAGGCCGAACCGTATGTTGTAACCGGTGGGCCGAAAATAAATCCCGACAAAACTTTCCACCTGACCTTTCCGGCGGGAGGTTTTATTTTATTTTTTTTTTTTTAATTTCGAATAACCA